>OZ020244.1:30659044-30964191 GCA_963971285.1 Astropecten irregularis | reverse complement strand
AATAAAAACAACTTAACAGCTTTTACTGTTCCAAAATGATATTTGTTACTTTCAGCAAATGTTCTCGAGTCCTTAAAACCATACAGTGAAGAAATCTGTGCAACATTTCAGTGTAAAAATGCAATTTTCTTACGCGCTTACGGTTGCGAACTTCAAAACAGCCCATCTGCCATTTTGTCTGGTTTGGCTATAGTTAGTCTGGTCCCAAGATTGAATTTCTCCCACTCAAGAGTGTTGGATTAAAAAGAAATAATGAAGTAATAATATAAATAAATGAATAAATTTATCGGAACAATTGCTTCCAAATAAGGCTCAGATTGCACCAAAGAATATCTAGAACCCCTGAGCTTCCAGGGCCCTTAGGCGGGCCCTAGACCCCGGCCGCAAGGCCTTCGCGCTTATCCATGATTTTCCAGGAGCGTGGAAATAGAATACTCCAATTCAATAGAGATGGATGCGTTTCGGGGCGATCAACCTAGCTAATTTTGTCTTCCCCCTCTTTTTCAGCTCTTTTGAGTCTTTCTGTTTCCCTTTTATTTAATTTTTTTCTGTTTTTTTTTCTGTTTTTTTTTTTTTTTTTGGCTTGAAGAAAAGGTTGCCCCACGCCCGCTGGATCCGCCCCCCGCATTTCTCATATTTTGCAAATTTCCAGTTCGAAAAATTCCGGGTGCCCCCACAAAATTCCAAGGCCCCCCATCCCAGTGCCCCCCTGCTGAAAAAAATCCTAGCTACGCCGCTGAGCCGAACCCGTACCCAATCTTGCCATCCACACAATAATAATTACAATGTGCTCTGTCAAACTAGTGTGCCGCCCTCTTGGACATACATGTACATGCGAGTATGCGACAGTCCTGTGTTGATCTCACACGGAGAAGTACCATAAATCGATTATTTGTTTTAGTCAAGTTCATTGCTATATTCGATTCTATCGACTATAAATTGTCCGTATAATATTCATACGGGATGCTCATATAAAAGAACTCGGCCATGGGTTCATAAGGAATTTAATTTTAATATAAATAACATGACCTTCTCTCAAAATCCTTCCATTTGATAGATAATAGCTTGGAAATAAGTATCGATTTTATGAAACGAGTCTCATAATATCGATACCAGTTTTGGGCGTACGCTGATGCGCGCTGTAAACAAACCTGAAATATTGCAGTTATTTACGACGTCTTGCAAGTGCAACGAATGCGACCAGAAATGCAGAGGAAACGTGGTGCAATTTTGTCGTCATCTTTCTAAATAATTATGATCATACGCAGTGAAAAGAGAAATAAGAAAATAACGGACAAGGAGCGGACATTCCGTGCATGAGAAACTGATTACACAAACACTCAGTAGCAAACGTCAGTGCTGTGTATGTGTGTTTGTACAGCACTACCACATAACGTAGCCACATGAACTTGTCATGCTTGTCCAGTCCAGTTGGTTGCTAACTGTCATGTTCTGTGCTTGAAACTTGTAAGCATATTTGTTCAGCTATGGAATTGAAACTTTAGAAGGCCAACAAACAGAGTGCAAACCGTAAGTTTCTAAAAATTATGTGTCTCACTCTCAGTCCAGTATTAAACTGAAGTGAAGTTTATGTAGGCCTAACGTTAGTAAAAATTCTTCGATCTGGGGGTTTATTAATTAGGCCCTAAGGACTCTGGAACATTTGTAGAAAGTCAAAATCATTATTTTGGAACAGTAGAACTATAGCTATCAAGTTGTTTTTATTCCCTTTATAGGTTTCGTACCTGAGACTCCCTTGCCATATAAATCAATGTCACATTTGTACAAATTGTAGGTTTTGCATTTATTATGGTGATGTCACAAAATTTGGAGGAGCCAAGTCACAATCATTACAGCCCAATTTTTGTGAATTTTGGGAATAATTAATCTTATTGGGGTTACCTCAGTTTTAATAGTACACTCAGGTTAGCTGGTACCCAGACCCAATAGATGAAGAGTCGTATTTAGGTGAGTTAGTTTACTGTAGAAGCTGGGTACCAGCTACCCTGAGTGTACTTATCTCCGGTAATCTTATTTGCCTGTTTTCCACTCATTCTAGGTTTACCCCGCGGGGTTTGATACATGTACATTGTAGTATGGGCAAAACTCAGTCATATATCCGGGAGAAAATGCCAACTTGGGGAAAAGGGGCAGCTAAGGATGGTAAGCTGAAATTGACTCCGGACCCAGACAACCGCCTACAGGATCAAATCTTGGGCACCATCTACGGCAACTGCATGGGTGATGCCATCGGTCTCCTGACAGAATTTCTCAGCAAGGAACAAGCCATAAAAGTATGAGAGATTTTGCATTTTTTTAAGGAAATAATTTGAAATGTGTTGTTTGTTATTTAGTTAGTGTTTGGAATTAGGAGGGCCTGACGCATTTTGATCCTAGCAGAATCTTTATCGATAAGATCCTGCTAGGATTGAAACGTGTCAGGCCCTCCTAACTCCAAGCATTTTATACATTTTGGGTTGTTATTTTGGCTGATGAGCAGTTTGCAGCAGTTTCTTACTTGAATTGTTAATAAATTCATTTGCTGCAAACTGCAATATAAAATTAGTTCAAGGGGTCTGATGTTTTGATCATAGCAGGATCTTCCTCAATGGCTTAAAATCCATATAATTACATATCATTCCTGAGATATGATTGTATTATGTAACAGATCTTGCAAATTGTGTAAATTATATTGATAAACTGTCAGAGAAAAATTGGAGAAAATTTATCAAATTGAATTTGTGAACATTTTTTTGCAGCATTTTCTTATGCTGTGAACTACAACTTAGGTTGTTTTTACAGCAATCCTTTATGTTTCATTATTCAAGCCAGTTTTTCTTGAAAGGCAGAAGTTTGACCTTCATGATTTTTCATCATTTGTATTTAGCATGTTTTTTTTCTAGATCGTTAAATCTAATTTGTTCCCATTTTCTTATTTTATTTTGTTTATTGTGGTTTATCAGTACTATGGTGGAAAACATCTTGAATATTCCATGAAAGAAATAGCTGCAGTCCACTACTTTCACCAAGCTGTTTTCCCTGAAGCTGATTGGACAGATGACAGTGATCAGATGATCTTAATCTTCCAATCACTGATTGACAATCACGGCAAGGTAACCTTGTGTACATAGTTGATAGGACTTAGAAATAATATACAAATATTGAATGTTTATGAGTGGAATGGTAAGAGTAATATCATCATGAGGTGACAGATGGACTGTTCCATTCCACTCGGCTTCGCCTCTTGGAATGGAACATTGAATGGAATTATTTTTACCATTCTACGAATGTGAACATTCATTATTTGTTTTATATAACATCTAAGTAGCTTAAAATCTTGGCAAACTATGCTCTTATTACAGTAACGCGCATTGGGCGCCAAACGCATGCGGTGACCAAAAAAAAAAATGGAACGCCGCTTGACCAATTACGTATTGAAGTCCTTTGATGGTAAAAATTGGATGGAACCAAAAATGCAAGGTGGATGGAACAAATTTCAACGGTTGTGGCGTAAGCCATGAATTGGGTATATTTATCAAGTGTCATGTGACATACAATCCTCCAATCAAATGACAAGGATCTACTAAGGTGTTATTTAAACATTGTTAACCTCACTGTCTTTCAAATTATGGCAAACACTGAAGCTGGGGAACAAGATCATTTCAAAACAGCACCTCATTCAGAGTATTGAACCAATTGTCAGCCCGTATATAGGCTTCATAAACCTAATAAATTACATTTACTTCACTCAATATTATTATTATTATTATTATTATTATTATTCATGGTTTATTAAAAATCTTTTCCATCGCAGCCAGAGGCTGAATTAGGGAAAATAATACATTTATAAGATAAACAATAAAACTGTAATAAACTTGACATTTGACATGCTAAAAAACACCTCGAGAATGGCAAACAAATTAAAATGATAAAAAAAAAAAAGAAAACTAAAATAAAAGGAGAAAGGGTGTGTTCATCAAAACTTGTTGAGAAATATGGAAAAAAAATAGTTGTTTCAGAGAATGACCCATATTTAGATTAAAAATGGAAATATTTAAAAAGGGACTATCAAAAGTGTTTCATGTAACTAGGTGTATTTCCAAGAAGGCCAAAGCACGGAACGATGGTGCTTTAAGACAATTCAATGATGTAAGACAAATTAAATTAATTAAAAAGGGAATAATACATAGTGAGTTAAATGTAATCAATTAACTTTGGCAAGAGTTCTGGGAGTGAATGACAGAAAAGTTGCTGCTGTCTGTTTCATTGCTATCCAAAAAGACTGGGAAATGCCATTTTTTATTCATCTTTGGGAATGAGGTATTACCAAAACACATTCTATAGTGGCTTAATAGTGGTCTGGGGCCAATTTCATAGAGCTGCTTAGCACAACAATTTGCTAAGCATTTCTGTCATCCATCAAGTTTCCATGTGTTGTGTATCACTTGTGATTGTTCTTTGGCTGAATATTGTTCACTGACCACAAATATCAAATGGAATTTTTAATGGTGATTTGTTTTATTGAGCAAAACGTTTTTGTGCTACGCAGCTCTATGAAATTAGCCCCTGGTGTGTCATACTCAAGGTCTTGTAGCCAATCTATAGATTGTGGGTTCAAATCCAGCCATGGGCAGTAATGCTTGCGTCCTTGGTCATAAGACTCTTTGTCACATATTGCTTCTCTTCACCCAAGAGTAAATGGGTACCTTGCGAGGGTAGAGATGGCTTTATGTGCTTGATTATTAAACTTTGTAAGTTTGTTTTATACAGCAGCAGGTGCTGTGTACTCGTTATTCATTATAAGTTATTCATAACTTCTTCATATCGTTGGATTTTATTTCCCCGTCAGGCGAATGCTGTTGATTTTGCTTGCAAGCTGTTAGAGTGGAGAAATCACGGTTTTGCCGAGCTAGGAGATACGTGTGGAATGGGATTGGGCCAAACAACTTCCAGAGTCCTCGCAAACAGTGACTTCACAACTGACCCTCACCTGGTAGCTAGGAGATCTCTTATTCTTGAACTCAACCTTATTAAGCAACTTCTTTATGTATTTGGCAAATTTGTGTGGGGAAAAGTGATGGGATAGAAGAGAAATTATCAATGGTCTTTTCTATCTGGGCATGCTCATAGTAGGTGCGTTCGAGTTGGTCACCTAGGTCGCTCCGAGTCGGCCCCGCTCGTACGGTTCAATTAGGTTTGACGTCATTCTTGGGGTTCACCCAGGGCAGCCACCAGTGACCCTGCTTGCGAGCAGAGTCAGTGGTTGGACATGACATTTTTGTCTTAGTAAAAAAAAGGATTAACAACCAAATTTCCGTGTGTTGTGTATCACTTGTGTATCACTTGTTCTTTGGCTGTTGTTCGCTAACCATGAATATCAAATGGAATTTTCAATGGTGGTTTATTTTATTGGGCAAGCTATTTTTGTGCTAAGCAATTTTTTTGTGCTAAGCAGCTCTATGAAATTGGCCCCAGGTCATTCTCTGCTCCAAATAAGGAAGGCTGTTTAGAAAATAATTCTCTTGGGTTTTTTTACTTCTGTGACAGTGTGCCAGTCGCATATGGGAGCTGAGTAAAAGAAACGCAGCCCCCAACGGCGGGGTCATGCGAACGTCCATCGTCGGTATTCACAGGCACGACGACATCGAGCAAGTCATCAGCAACACCAAGGTCTTCTGCAAGGTGACGCACGCCGATCCCAGGTAGAGGATGTCTCATATAAAGGCCTTTTCACACGACGCTAAAAAAACTCTCAACCATTGAGAAATTCTCTCATGGTTGTGAAATCTTACAAAAGTGTAATCGTGTGAGAGGACACCAATGCTTGAGAGTGACTGACGTCCCTGGTGAATCCTTGAGAGATTTTGACCGAGGTCCAGACCTGCGACGAAATTTCTCAAGGGACCCTTGCGAAGTGCGCTTCACGCGCAACCTCAGCGTCGTGATGGTACCAGCACCGTTTTACATTCACAAAATGCATAGTTGATTGATTACCCGCGTTCTGTCTCAAGGGAGGCCTGCGAAATGTTTGACTGTGCCGTGTGAAAGGACGCAAAAGCGGCCAGCGTAAAACCGTTTTGTAAAATTTTGCAAACATGAGAAAATGTCTCAATGGTTGAGAGTTTTTTTCAGCTCATTACTCATTGATAGCAACTGCTACTCCCTGTGTCTCTTGGGAGGCTGAAGGGGCTTCTCTCTCGATCCAGCCCTCCCACCGAACTCCCGATGTTGGGCGCCTTCTTGGTGACCAAAAGAGAGCACACTTTTTGTCATCGGCAGACCCTATGCTTGATAATATGCAAGAATATCCGTGCATATTTCTCAAAAGTTGGAAACAAGTTCATTACGATATCTTTGTTCCCACAAGAAATGGCTTTGGACTGCCTGCTCCCAACCACGCCCACATTATAGCGTTGGCCTGGATAGGTGAAGCATGCTTGTACAGTATTACCAATACCGATACCTGAAATGGTCTCCAGTCAGCCATCGTGATTCCATTTTTCTTATCATTGAACATCCTCATTTTGTTTTACCGTCTCCAAGGTGTGTAGCATCCTGCGTTGCTGTGACGACGGCCATTTCCATGATGCTGCAGGGACTGCACAGGAAGCTGGACGGTCACTTTGACGTGGAGGCCCTCACAGACGCCGCCTTTGGCTATGCTAAGGAGTGCCTGCTGCGAGACAAGGAAGGCAACTTGGACCCTGAACAGGTTGGAATCATGTTGTTTTCTTTGTCGATGACCAATGGCTTGATGCTGTTGTCATCAGGAGGTCATTGGTTCGAATCCCACATGCTCCAGTCAATTCTCTTTGTTCACCGTTCAGTAACTTAAATTAAATTTGTTAAATTAATAACTTCAGTCAGTTTCTTTTGTGGTTATTTGATGATTGTATTAATTAAAAAGCTTTATCATCTTTGATTGATGCTCCGGTACCTTTCCCAGGTTGCAGCATTGCTGCACGCATCTATGAAATGATCCCTGGGATATGGCGGTGTGTGCATTGTTTTATGGCTTCTGACTGCCAACTGCCGAACAAAGATAATAGACTATTGGGGTCACCACCAACGTAGGGCTGGATAGCTCAGTTGGTAGAGCGCTAGTCTTGGTTCAAGACTGTATTGGTGTGGATACTCGAACCGCACTGACCATACGTGTGTACGTACAGGTAATCCGCACACACGTACGCACGGACCTGTCACTAATACAGTCTTGGGAATCGTGTAAAATCTCCCCCCGAAATCGGGGGGAAACACACTGCGCATGCGTTGCATCTAAAGGTCGGGCGCTGCCCATTTTCTGGTCACGCACGTGCATACACGTAAACAAGGCACCCCGTGAAGTTACACAATATGGTACAGTTACAATAGTATGGTACTGTATACGTGCCTTTTGGTTAACATTTCGACGATGTGACTGGGCGAAAGTTGGGGAGATATATGACTGTGTATTTCAGTGGCTAATTTACAACATAATGTAGAAATCCATTGTTGCTGAATTATTGTACCTTGTAATACTATAATTCCATTGCATTTGGTAAAACCAAACACGAGAGCAAGGAGTTTTAAACGTGGTATTTAAGTATTATTTAGCCTGAGGCCTACAGTGAAACACTCCATTTTAAGTTACATGTATTATAGGCATGTAGGCCTATAAACAAAAACATTGACACTGTTCATAATTTGTAGCTCTTTGATAATTCACACTGTATACAACCATGGAGGTAGAAATAGATTTCTACCTCCATGATACAACGTGCATGGTACATACACCTGTACACCGCATGCATATCAATACCCACAGGTCGGCCGTGGGAAAACAGCGATCTCTGCATTGTTTGACCCGGACGTTGCCATGGGAGCTGACCGCAGGCCTCAAAGTTCAGGTTTTGCCTAAGGGGAATGACCATATATGACCAGCGTCATTCTTATATATCATACATATTCAACAGTGTGCCATGGTGACGAAGTAGCGCGCTACATACATTATACTAACGAGGTGCGCGCGCAACTCACAGCCGTTACACGACTCCCAAGACTATGTTATCGAAGGCCTTTACGAATGGGTGTACTTACGTGCGTGTCAGTGCGGATAATCGGTTCGTACGTTCGAGTACGGTAATAACATAGTCGAATGGGTGTACGTACGTGCGTGTCAGTGCGGATAATCAGTTCGTACGTTCGAGTACGGTAATAACATAGTCGTGGACCAAGACTAGTAGAGCGCCTGTGTACGGTGTTCAAGAGGTCGCTGTTTTGAATCCCGCTCCAGTCAATTTTTCTTTGTTCACTTTTCAATGAAATTAATAACTTAATTGTTTCAATGCAAGGATCACTCTGTCCCCCTATGTTCTGGTCCTCTCATCCAAATATGTGTATCAGTATCTTTACTGGCATGTTCCTGTCCTCTTGCCACTTAGCCTTTGAGAAGGATCCGGCCCTTCTTACTCCAAGCAAGCAACTTATGTGTGATAATTTGCTGGATGACTTTGCCCTGCTCATTCATACATGCAAACATGTTTACTTCAAAGTAGTTGTTAGGAAAACACAACTTCTAACTATTATGCCAAGGATTTTGCATTTCACAATTTTTAGACATTGGATTTCAGTTTTTAGACATTTTAGGTGAAGTGTATTTGAAGGTTAGCATGGTGGATGTAACATAAGAAAGGAAGGTTTCTGGAGATGCCATGTAACTCTTTTCTAGAAGTGTGGTTCTGAAAAGAACAACTTAGAGACAACTTCTGACCAGTTCTTTTCAGAACCACTCTTAAAGAGTCACCGGAACTTTGTCTCCGCAAATCTTCCAGTCATAAAGGTAGTATCATACTTTGGTTTTTATCAAAGAAATACAGATTCATGGGCAAAAATACCAAGACAGATACAGCAACAGTCATCTGTGAAAATGTCAGTCCCATACGGTGCCCACTTTTTGAGAAAACAGTGAAAAACAGCCACAGTATTTCTTATTAAAGTCTTTTCTCTTTTATTTTTGATCTTTTAAAAGATCAAAAAGATTTTCTACCACCACCATCTTCATACCTTATAAGTTATACGTAAATCTGTGAACATTTCTGTTTTGGTTTCTTACCAAAGTATGATACTACCTTTAAAGTGTATTTAGTTGAAGGAAGTCAAATTTGAAATGCACTATCAAGTCAATGCACAAGATGTTATTCACATGTATGTTGGTTGGATGACTGTTTCACTGTTTCACTGCACAGGTGGACCAGTTACACTTTCACATGCACGCATCTTTACCGGAACTTGAGCTGAGCGATCGGAAGAAGATAGGCTACACATTCAAATGTCTGGGATCAGGATTCTGGGCTCTCAGGCAGACAAAATTCAGGGATGCCATCGAGGAGCTTATTCTAGAGGTATGCATGAAGATGAATTAATAGGAGACTTTTGGAGAGTTGGTCTTGAGTCAAAATCACGGGGGAATAAATTTTGGAACATAAAACAGTTTGCAATCGAATGATAATGATATGATATACCATGGATGCCATATAAGTCTTGGCCATCAACTTGGTAGGTGGCACCCTAACCCACTTGCGGTTTTGTTTGATTTGACAGGGTGGGGATGCGGACACCAATGGAGCCGTGGCAGGTGCCCTACTGGGATGCAAGCTGGGGTCCAGCAATCTGCCTCCGTCCTGGAGGGACGGTCTGAGACACAAGCAGTGGCTGGATGACATCATAGCGAGGTAAGGCCACCCATCGTCCCTCTACCAACCGATTCCTTGGCCTCTTTGAATTGGAGACTTTGGAGAACCGGTCTTCAAGTCAACAGCACACGCGCACGCAATTGTGAGCATGCACGCGTTGTTTTGCGCATGCGTACGCGTGTACGCTGTTGACTTGAAGACCGGTTCTCCAAAGTCTCTCATTCAATGGGTATCTTGTTCTTCCTTAGCCAAGAACCGATGCATGTTCCTCTCTAAGTGAGCACCAGCCCCCCTCCAACAAATCTCTCTTGATAACCTCCTAGTTTGTGCCCAGACTGCCGTAGAGCCGACAGGCACCTTAAAACACGCCAAGGGCATGGTCTCAGTTTTACACTGAAGAACGTAAGCACAGGCTTGCAGGGTTAAAGTGTGACCGCAATGGGTGTTTTTGCTTATATATTGATGGAATAAAGTCTTTGCACTTTAAAAGCAGTTGTGTGGCTGTCGTAGTTTTAGCCTCCCTTGTGTTGGTGTTAAAATCATTTTATTAATTGGGAGGGGGAATGTCGTGACGTCATCTCGGGAACCCGGAAAGCTGGTTCACAAGCCATCGAGTAATGCTAAGCTGGTTCCCGCGTCACTGGCGGCAATCAAAATCCTGTACTAGGGGGGCGTGTACACAAAATGCTAATGGGGTGCAGCTTATTTCGAGAAAAAAAAAGACCAGATGCGAGAAAAAAAAAAAAAACTTAAAATCAAATTTAATATATTTATTAAACATCATTGCAGCCATCCTTTAAGGTGGAACGACCTTTGGCCTAAACATCACTGGGTCCTTCAAACAGTTATACATTGTCTTCCACTTTTGGTTCAGCAGAGCATCTAGCTCAGGACCTTGAATGATGCACTGAGATGTAGGCAAGGTTTATCCACTTCTCTAAGTCTGCTTGACTGTTTTTCTCTCTTAAGATACCTGAACATGGGCATCATGACAGAAGATTGTGGGACTCCTGTCGACGGACCCGAGCAAGGAATCCTCAGTGCAGAACAAGGAGAGCCACAAGTGCCAACCTCAACGGACTCTGAAATGAACAATACGGCCGCAGGACCACAGGACGCTGCTCCGACTAGTGGCAGTGAAGACAGGACCTGCAGTGGCCTCAAAGAGGAGGTCAGTGCTCCAGACCAGCCTCGTGACACAGTGGACGACGGCATCGGTCAGTCAGAGAGTGTCACCGCCAAAGATTCTTCTGATATTCACGAGGTGCCGGAGGTCAGACCGGATCAAGAGTCCACAGGGGTCACCAGTCAGGTAGAGGTCAAGGACCAGCCTGACCTCTCCGTTGAGCCTGATGAGATCGGACGGAACAGTGAATCTTCTTAGGAAAACCTTGAAAATAATCAGCTTGCCACAAGGTTTCTCCCAAACTGAAGTTCCTTAAAGTGAGGAAACTTTCACAACAAGTGTATCGATGCTTAACACCGGTCCACTTTTACAAGGCATAATATCCCAACAAACCACTTCTGTGGAGTCGTTATTAAAGGAGCAAAGATTCTCTGAGTGACCCTCAAAGAAACAACTGGTTATCAAATACGGGATACCAACCAAAACTGTATACAATACATTTTGCCTGTGATTGGTACTCTACTGATTTTGGTACTCGACTTCTCAACATTTTAGATTTAGTTTGCTATGGAAATTTATGTTTTCATTTAAAATATTGTAGTTTTGCCTGAATTGGGCCAGGATCTGAAGTAGACTTTGTTATTTCAAATCCAAACTCTTGTATAAAAAACAATCAGAGAATTGATCTAATGTTGGTAAGGGTTCTCTGACGGATACGATACCTATAAAGGGAATAAAACAACTTTTTTTGAGACTTACCTAAATTTACGTTTGTGGTGTCCTCTTCAATATTATTAGCAAGGTTAAATTTGTGGGAAGAGGGCAGGGCTTTGATTTCGAATGAGGGAAATTATGGGGTAAAAACTGTAATGAAGACGCGACTTTTCATGGACGCACGGGACGGCCGCAGACGATAATATGATCTAGTGTCTGCTCTAATTGTGTGGACTTTTGATACGTCGGTTGTAGGTACTAGACTAAACTAGACTTGCCAGACCAGACAAAATGGCCGACGGGCTGTTTTCAAGTTCTCAACAAGCGCGTAAGATAATTGTATTTTTACTCTGAAATGTTGCACAAAATTCTTCTATCTGGGGTTTTAAGGACTCGGGAACATTTGCTGAAAGTAAAAAGTATCATTTTGGAACAATAGGAACTATTTAGTTGTTTTTATTCCCTTTATAGGTATCGTACCCGTCAGTGAACCCTTACGCTAATGTTGAGATCCAAGTTTCACAGAAGGAGCATTTTTTGGGCTTGTTTGTTTCAGGCATGAGATCAGTGATCCTGCTGCTCCGGATCCCACTTTTATCGTATCCTGCATGGGATGTGGATCTGCAAGATCACTGATCCTGTGCCAAAACAAACAGCCCCTTTGACTAGCGAAGAGAAGATTATCAAATTGAAGTGTTACAAATTGATGACAGTTCAGCAATGCTTAAAGGTAGTATCATACTTTGGTAGCATACCGGAATAGAAATCTTCACAGATTTATCTGTAACTTACAGGGTATAAAGATGGTGATGGTAGAAATGTGTCTGCCTGAAATGCTGTATTTATCCAGAAAAGAGTAAAAAGTTATTTTTTATCTTTTAAAGATCAAAAATAAAAGAGAAAAGTCTTAAGAAATACTATATGGCCGTTTTTTACTGTTTTCTCACAAAGTGGGCACCGTATGGGACTGAAATTTTCACAGCTGACTGTTACTGTATCTGTCATGATATTTTTGCCCATGAATCTGTATTTTTTTGATAAAAACCAAAGTATGATATTATCTTAAATCAACCAGGAAGGTCAAACTAAAGGCAAACCACGCGCAAAATCCCAAACGAATGTTTTTGGCGAGCTGCGAAGCAAAGTGAAGCCTATGTAGTAGTACTGTTCGTCCCGTCCGTGTGGAATATTAAAGTTTTTTAGTATTTGCTTGAAGTTCAATTTTGTTTACGTCAAAGTACACAGTTTTAGGCCATTGGTCTGTTGTCCAATATAATGTTTTAATCATTATCATAAATGCAAAATGTTAAAGTTTTTTTTTTGTTTAAAAATGTTGATGATTTTGCCTCTTAATAGACCGATCCATTAAGCCCCGCCCTATTTTACATTGACCAATCACAGCCACGAAAATCTAATCACCATTTGCATCAGCCATTTTAGTGATCTCATGCTAGCAATATGCGGTATTGATTACAGCGGTGTATTGGAAAAACAATCAATACCATCCTGTGCAAGTGCAACACAAGTTCACAAGTACAGTATCTTTCTGCTACAAATTGATGGTGTTTATATTTTCATTGTAATTCCGACTCTCAGTGGCCTGGTAAGAGAGGAAATGTACATTTGTGACCTTTTCCAAAACCAGAGTCCAATGGAGAGAAGTGCTTTCGGTGATGGGCGTGCAACGCGTGTGGGCAATCGTGATACATTACGCGCACACGGGTGCGTCGTTGCTTGGCCGTTGCTATGGTGGGCGTGGCCTACTGGATCGGTGTATTGTTGGGGTGCGTGTGTCAGAAGCGTGGGTGTACATGTTAATCATCTAATCGTACATTGTGCATGTATGGCTCAGAATTTCAAGCTTCGTAGCACTACTGAGGTTTAGTTCATTTAGATAGGAATTCTTGTGCTTCATTCTGCTGTTATATATATTTGTTTATTTGCTATCATGTTTGTAACTGCACGTAAGGCTGCACTGAGCCATGACAGCTTCGCTGTTCTAGCTATATGTTTAAAAGGCATTGCAGAAACAACAAATGCAAACTCAAATAATGTTAACAAAATTTTTATTACAAACATGATTAAAAAAAAGGTGATTATAATCAGAAAAAATAAAATGCTGCCATTGAATATTTTGTACTCCGTTTAATCTCCTCTGAAATGTCAAATTGGTTGCGTGAAAAAGTTCAAGTAAAAGATTGTGATCACCACAGTCGAATTATTAAATGTTGGTGTATTTTTCTACTTAAAAACTACAACCAAAAATGTGGTTTTTTTTGTTTTTGTTTTTTTAAGTTAAGTTTTTGACTTAATGTTTGTAGTGCAATACAGTATCATTCATTTTAACTGAATCTTGATTTTTGTTGTACAAAACTCTTAAAAATCATTCTTTGCAAATTAATTGATTTTCTGTCATGTTTGTATAATTCTCAAAGAGAGCAATGCAAAATGGTTAATATGATAAAAAAAGAAAATCTTGATTTGAATGGAGAGACTTGTTCAAATGAACCAAGTTTCTTATTCAATACCAAATACACAGAGGAGTAACATTAACATGTAACCATTAATATAGCATGTAAAAAGAAAAATAATAAAAGAAGTATTAAAATAGAACGTTTTAAGATGTGTTGTGTACTGTATATCATTATGACAACCCAAATTTACAAAACTGCAAGAGTGCGTACCAAGGTTACTATACAGTGTGTCCCCAAAAAAATGATACCCATTTTCAAAAATTTATGAAAAGAAATTGTATGTTTTCAGCTATTTGATTTGTAGTCTATTGCATTCACTATTTCACTGGGTAAATTCTGACCAAATTTCAATGCAATATATTCATGTATCACCGAGCAATTACTGATTGTCTTAAAAAGTCCATTTTGCTACCATTACAAATAAGTGACAGTTGTAGTCATCTTAGTGGTTCTTTGTGTGTAGTGAATGTGGGCGGCCACTTCGAGGGGAGATTTACAGATCACAACTAAGAAACTCAATTGTAATGGCAGGAAAGTGGACTTTTATAGACAATCAGTAATTGCTCGGTAATGCAAGAATGGATTGCATTGAAATTTCGTCAGAACATGGCCTGGGAGATATTGAATGCAATAGACTAAAAATGAAATAGCTGAAAACATACAATTTCTTTTCATAATTTGTTGAAACTGGGTATCAGTTTTTTGGGGACACACTGCAGTCATAGCTATTTTTTTTCTGATACCGCATCATGCTTTTCCGTGGGGTCCAGGGAAGTTCATGTTGCCTTCTAACAATGCATCCTTTTTTTGGCCAGCCACATTTTCGACATGAGGAACATTTCACAGAGAGTCGATGATGTGGTGACACTAACAATAAGAGTTGATATCCGCCCTGTTCAGGCCAAAGAGGCCAGCAGCAGAACCAATAGTGCCACAACAAGCTCTCCAGGGTGTCCCCAAAAAAACACTTTGCGTCGGAACTATTATATGAAAATTAAACTGTTTATCACTTCAAGATTCAGATATGTGATACAGCTATGTCTTGGCTATCACCATGTATTTTAGCAAAATTGAACTGAAATTGAATGAAAAAACTAAAAGTGAATTACCCAACCTCAAAACCCGATTTTCATCTTTCAGTCTTTCTTTCATACACATTATGTGTATTGACCACTATATATGCGTGACATCCTTGCAAATTTGTTTTTAAGGAGTACTCTTCCAATTTGTCATATTTTCGCTAATTTCAGCCCGATTTTGCTTAAATTATACACGGTGATAGCCAGGACATGGTTGTATCATATAGCTGAATCTTGAAGTGATAAAAAACAAGTTTAATTTTAACATAATGGGCCTGTCACAGTGTTGCGTTTTTTCTGGGACACCCTGTATAGCTGCACTGCTGCAGTTAAAATCAGAGCATCCGCTGTGACTGCGATGTCGAGGCCTGGAGCCGATATTTGGGAAGTGTCCAAAAGTTTCCCAATCCATCCATCAGGCCAAAGCCTGGTCTAGCTGGTCAATTGCAGGGCCATACGCAGCAGTGGATGTATACCTTACCTCACAATGTAATTTCCAGTACCAACATGTCCTGATGTCCAATTTGCACCATAGGCACTTTCATGAGTCAAGAAACGACTGACAGCACAAGTACGCAACATGGCAAGAGTAAGAGGAAGAGTCACTGGACTCGGCGCTCTCTGAATGTTAAGAGCCTTTCAATCTGAGTCGTCTGATTCATCAGACTCTTCCGATGAGGAGCTCTCGCTGTCGTCCTTCTCGTTGCCTTTGGCTTTGTTCTCTGACTGCAGCACTTCTCGATACTGCTCCTTCCAGGTGTTTATCTCCATGTCGTTGCCGTACATCTGCAAGCGACAGAATCAAAATCATCATTAACTGCTGATCCAGGACACAGAAGCAGCAACGAGGCTGGTGATCAGCCTAGACTACAGCTACTGCTACACAATGCTTTTACCTCTTCATTGGGAGATAGGATAATTATCATCGAAAAGTGCTCTACCAACTGAGCCATCCAGCCCTACGTTGGTGGTGACCCCAATAGTCAATTATTTTTGTTCGTTTGGCAGTCAGAAGCCATGAAACCACGCACACACCACCATACCCAAGGGATCATTTCACCGATATGTGTAGCAATGTTGCAACCTGGGAACCACAAGGGAAACTGACTGAATTTGACTGATGTCCGATACTCACCTTACAGACAAACTCCAGCACTTTCCGTTTGGTACATTCCGTTTGTGCTCTTATCCCCCATTTGAACTGATAGGTGATGGGATCTGTGTTGGCAATACGACTATAGTCCAAATACCTATTAGATAAATAAAAAATCAATCAATTCCAAGGTACTATTATTATTAATACAAAAATGCAAATGAAACCAAATATAAAATTTGCTTTTAAACGTTTGGTTTGCCGACAATGCGCCACTTATAACATCAGATTGTTCTCTTCACCGACCCTCTACGGTTTAATACTATACTTTCAATATTGTATCAATTGGCATATTGGCAATGTATACACAGGTATGCAACTTGAACTTAACAATAAAATGTGGCAATTCAAATCTTTACCATAGTTTGTAATTTTGAACAGTGTTTTTTTTTCAGTTTTTCAATGGCATAAGAGCAAAGTGAAACTAGAGATTCTATGTCTGTCTGCAACAGAGCATAGGGCTTTTCCGCTCCATGTTTTTTAAATTAATTTATGAATCCTTGCAACATTAGATCTAAATATGTATGTGTCACAAAGAAAGACCTTGCCTAACATTGATATTTGGTGAAAGAATCATGTTCCTAGCTCTTAACACTTTTAAATGAGGAGCTACTTCCTGTTTGACCGGAAGTAGAGGTCACAAAGGTCAAGCTATGTGTCACAAAGAACGACCTTCCCTAACAATCACTTTTGGTGAAAAAATCATGATCCTAGCTCTTACCACTTTTAAATGAGGAGCTACTTCCTGTTTGACCGGAAGTAGAGGTCACAGAGGTCAAGCAATGTGTCACAAAGAAAGACCTTACCTAACATTGACATTTGACGAAAGAATCAACTTAATATCTCAAACGGTTGATTTATTGTTGATTTTTAAAGATTTTAATTATTAAATTCAAATCGCTTGTAATTTGACACCTGATGACGTCATCATGACGTTTTTCATTCGCATACATCTATGCGGTATGGACTATGCCTATACAAACTTTTAACCAAGTACAATAAAGTAAAACGGCAAAAGTGGCCCGTAGAACGAAACGTGTGCAAAGTCTATGGGCCGTGAAAAAAAAAAGAAGAAGAAAACAAAACTAGAGATTCTATGTCTGTCTGCAACAGAGCATAGAGCTTTTCCGCTCCATGTTGTTTAAATTAATTTATGAATCCATGCAACATAAGATCTACATATTTATGTGTCACAAAAAAAGACCTTGCCGAACATTGATATTTGGTGAAAGAATCATGATCCTAGCTCTTACCACTTTTAAATGTGGAGATACTTCCTGTTTGACCGGAAGTAGAGGTCACAGAGGTCAAATATTGTGTCACACAAAGAAAGACCCTCCCTAACATTGATGTTTGGTGAAAGAATCATCATCCTAGCTCTTACCACTTTTAAATGAGGAGCTACTTCCTGTTTGACCGGAAGTAGAGGTCACAGAGGTCAAGCAATGTGTCAAAAAGAAAGACCCTCCCTAACATTGATGTTTGGTGAAAGAATCATGATCCTAGCTCTTACCACTTTTAAATGAGGAGCTACTTCCTGTTTGACCGGAAGTAGAGGTCACAGAGGTCAAGCAATGTGTCACAAAGAAAGACCTAGCCTAACATTGATATTTGGTGAAAGAATGAACTTAATATCTCAATCGGTTGATTTGTTGTTGATTTTTGAAAATTTTAATTATTAAATTCAAATAGGTTGTCACATGACACCTGATGACGTCATCATGACGTAATTCACGCGGGCACATCTATGCTGTATGTACTATGCCTGTACAAACTTTGAACTATGTGAAATAAAGTTTAATGGGAAAAAAGTCCCGTAGAATAAAACGTGTGCAAAGTCTATGGGCCTTGGGAAAAAAAGAAGAAGAAAAAAAAAAATCAGAACAAACAGTATAGCTTTTCCGCAACTATGCGGAAAAGCTAAAAAAATCTTAACAAAAATAAAGACTTTTCCGCAACTATGCGGAAAAGCCAATAAATACCCCTAGAGGTAACTCAAGCTGCAAGGCCACACCAGGGGCTTGGCAACTTGGCAAACGTTGGTGATATTTGCCTGAGCTAAACCATGACCAATTACCATGTCTGAGGGGAATTTGACAGAAGGAGATTCTGTATATTCTCTTACATTTGCTTGGAGCTAAACTCGGAAGTCAGCAGCTTTCGGACGTCACCAAATACGTTGTGGTTCTTCCTGCAGTTTAAATATCAAAGAACCGCCATTGGTTCCAAAAACCCAAACGGTGAGAAATGAAGACAAATTTATCGGACGAATTTGAAATACATCGTATCAGACCAGCACACAGAATTTAGAAACCCAGAGTTCAGTAAAAGATGTTTTCCCTCGTAATGCTCATTTTTATTTCAGAAGCTTCGAGTACAATTGAAAAGACAGTTTAGATTGAAAAAAAAAAAAAAAACATTGCTAGCCAAAATCATACATGTTAAAAACATCTGTTTTGTCTTTTGTACAGACGCGGAATTTTTTTTGTTGCAACATTATCAAAATTATGCGAACAATTGCAAACCAGGTATAGAATTTTGAAAGTGTAATTCAGGGATGAGATTGACCAATGATAAAAATGTCTGAAAACAGCTGACAGGGAGCATAACAAGTCTGAAAATCGCCTATACTTTTGTACACAGCCTGTGAGGGAAAAAATCTGAAATCCAAAACAAAAAAAATCTGAAATCAGATTTTAATTTGAGAAATCTCATGCAAATTAGCAGCTACTATCTGGATCTTCTCTTTACAAATGTCTCGTAAAATCATTGACATCCTTGATTTTGTTAAAACGCTGTTTGTGGTTTGAAGAATGCTACTTACTCGTCTTGTTTGATGCCCAACTTTTTCAGGGTGTGCCACAGAACGGCTTGAGTGGAGAAAATAAGAACAGAAACAACGGTGATAACATGATTAATGACTTGGGAGAAAATATGAAAAAGAAAGAAAGATTTTTTTTATATTATGCACCACATGAGTATTTAACTCTTCTAAAATTTCCATTCTAAAATAACCTGTATTAAAATAGAGGCTTTTGGCTGCGGTTCGGAAGAAAATTCTCTGGTTTGAAAAAAAGAAAAAGCTTCAGCTTCAATGAAAAACCACAACCCTATATTTTCAGCATATGGATGACAGAGCTGGAGCCTGAGCCTCCATTTCATAAACCCCATTTGTAAACAGTGTTGAAATATCATGACAATGTATCATTTATTACAAGGACCAAATTTCACATAAATGCTTAGCAGGAATAATATTGCTTAATAGGGCAACTTCAGACAACCAGTTTCGCGCAATGCACATTACATGGAGTTTTGGTTGGTGTCCCTTCTCAAGTTAGCAATATTTGCCAATGCTTAGCAAATTCATGGCTCCAAGTCTGGTATCGGCCACCATCCCCAAACATGTTAGTACTGACCTTCATTGACTGTTCCTCCATTCATGAAGATGATACTAAGCACAACCAGAAGAAGGCCTACCTTTGGATCATCTGAAGAACTGACGGAAGAAACAAATCATTCAACATTCACATCAAAGTGCACAACTTAGCGGATTTCAGCTAATCATCAGTGAACCATATAAACCAACACTTGGTGAAGGTAAGGAGATACATCTTTGACCCATTGGTCCTTAAAGCCCCTCTAGCTGCCCTCTCATTCACTTTGATCAAGACCGCCGAAGCAGGGAGGTTTGGAGCAAAAATTTCAAGTTGGGTAAATAAGCTCTTTTATAAAATCAAAATTATGGATTTCATCTACTTTATCTAATTCATTATCCACTTATTCAGTCTGATTTATTTATTATCCACAAATCCAATCGAATCCATTCATCCCCCAATAATCCAATCTAATCCATTCATCATCCACTAATCCATTTGTCATCCACTAATCCAACCTAATCCATTCATTATCCACTATCTAATCTAATCCATTCATTATCCACTAATCCAATTCATTATCCACTAATCCAATCTAATCCATTCATTATCCACTAATCCAATCTAATAGAAATAAACATGCCTACCTATCAACAAGGCCTCCTTGTTCCTCCTTGTCTATCTTGTTGAGCAGTATGTACATCTTTATGCTGCTCTTTCCTGTCTTGTGGATCAGCTCCACCAGCTCCAGTCCAAAGGACATCTTGAGCTTCCTCCTGGCTCTCTCAAGGACGTGGGAAAAGATGGTACGGTACTCTGCCTTCAGAACGTTCTTGGTTATATCTGTGGAGTGAATTTAATACAGCACCCTAATAAGATCTACTTTATAGATACAGGATATGGAACAGATCATTCCAAGTTTGCGAGGTTGAGAAAAGCTCTGTGAATGCATAGAAAGTTTGAAATTTGAATGTTTCGCTGTTTCTCAGTGTTAGGCATTTGTGTTACAAGACATTGGATGGAGAAGGCCAAAAAATTATCAAAGAATTACCCCAAAATTGTGCATGTTCTCCTTTTCTGACATCACCGGGATTCACCGGACACATGTGGAAACTAGGTTTAATAGCAAGAGCAAACTGCTCTCGATCTTTATTTATTAGTATGAGTAGGCCCTATGTTGATTTAATAAGGAGTTGAATTTGCAGCTCAAACTTGATTTTTGTTAGCGAGTGCAAATCACTCTCCTAAATTCTCTACGTTGATTAAAGGAGAATAATTTGCAGCTCTCCTCATTTTTTATAAAAATGAAGGCCTGGGATCCCTACAAATAATCAATATCATCAACATGGCAGTCACGCTAGTGGCATAACTAGGAACAACGGCACACAAGTCAAGCACTAAAATTGTGACCCTTATTCCAACTTCTGATGCCAATAAAAAAAAAATTATCAGACAATTTGAAATCTTTCTTTGTTCAAACTGCATCGGATTAGATATTTCCAATATTTTCAACTGTACAACTACCTTTTTTTAGAAGAAAGAAAAAGAAAGATCCTGCTAGGATCGAAATGTGTCAGGCCCTCTTAACTCCAAGCATGTGATATATTTCAGGTCATTTTGGCTGATGAAAAGTTTGCAGCAGTTTATTCCTTGTATTTTTATTTCTTTGCTTTTTTGCGCCCTCTTAAAAGTGGCGACCGGGGCACGTGTCCCCCCCCCCCCCACTAGTTACACCACAGTTTTGTTTGCAATTGTGTTTTTCACTTGGCCCTTAAAAGTGGCCCCCGGGGCGCATGACCCTGATACACCCTAATTGCGCAACTGGTCACATCGTTGCACGATTATGCCGATACATGTATTTAATATCTGGGGTAAATGCATCATGGATGTTTCATCATCTGCGTCTCTTACCTCCACGTTTGACCGGGGTTTTCTTCTGCTCCATGATCAGCAAGTACTGGACCAGCTCACCAACCTGTCACAGTCCAATATTAAACATTATTGTCCTCAATATTAAAAACAAAAATCCCGGGGATTGTGATAAGACGGGATCCCCAAAACATGTTGATTATTTTACCTCTTAAATAGCTTCTACTCCTCAAGAATGATACTTTTGACTTTCAGCAAATGTTCCTGAATCCTTAAAAGCCTAGATTGAAGAAATTTGTGCAACATTTCAGTGTTAAAATGCAATTTTCTTACACGCTTCTTGCAAACTTGAAAGCAGCCTGTCTAATGCATGAGGCCAATTTGTCTGGTCCAATGCCCAGACCCAACAGATCAAGAGTGTTCAAAATGTTTGAGAAGAAACCAGACTATTCTTGTCTGTGGCATTCCGTGCAGCTGTAAAATGTTACATCTTTGTTACTGTTTTACCCCACAATTTCCCTCCAAAATCAAAGCCCTGCCCGCTTTCCACAAAATTAACCTTGCTAATAATGAGGGATGTGAGTGGCCACACTCAATAATCTGAAAACACCAAGGAAAAAACTGAAATTCAAAAGTTCCTATACTTTTGTACTTAGCAGGCGTACAAAAAGCTGAAATTAAAATCTAAACCAAAAAATCAGAATTCAGATTAAAATCTGAAGTTTTACATCCCTGGAAAATTGAATGTCGCAAGTGAAAAACCAGGAATACAAACCTTTCTGTCTATGAGTTCAGGTGTAAGCTTGGCAGCAGCCTTCTCTGCTTGTGTCATGGACTGTGTCTGTGATTGGCTGGCCAACTGGCTGCCGTGAGCCTCAAAGTCTTCATCGTCGTCCTGAGAAGCAAAGTCACAAGAAAATCCTTCAACACCTCCCCGATAACAATAACAATATTAAATTACAATTATATATCCCTAAATATTGGACTTAACATTAATATTCCTGAAACCATCTCAACTCCCTGGGGACTATACAGCCCTGGGGCCAATTTCATAAAACTGTTAAGCTAAAATTTGCTAAGCATGACATTTCTGTCTTAATAAAAACAGAGTAACAACCAAATTTCCATGTGTTGTGTATCACTTCTGATTGTTCTTTGGCTGTTGTTCGCTGGCCATGAATATCAAATCAAATTTTCAATGGTGGGTTGTTTTATTGGGCGAGACATTTTTGTGCTAAGCAACATTTTGTACTAAACAGTTTTATGAAATTGGCCCCAGGCTGCTGTATAAGACACACAAAGCCATCTCCACCCTCACAGGTACCCATTTACTCCTGGGTGAAGAGGAGCAATATGTGACAAAGCGTCTTGCCCAGGGACACAACCACCATTAACCCATGGCTGGATTCGAACCCACAATCTTTAGATTGACCACAAGACCTTTTAGAGTTCTACAGTCATCTCCCAGCAACCCCCTCCCCACCCCCTGTGATTGTTGCATTTTACAATCAATAGTGTTTAATCATCACTGACTGTCAGTGGACCTTTAAACAATTGTTTCAGATTGACAATTTCTGTATTGTCAGGCCCAGGCGGACTCAGGCCTGACTTCACAAGTTGCTATGAGAAAAATAACAAGAACTGTTTGCAAAAACCCACCTATCAAAAAGACCAATAAAAAGAAACATAAGAAAGATTTGAGGCTTTGCATGGTGACAATTGGTATGTGGATTGGTTTCCGGAAACACCATGTAAGAATAGTTCATACTTTTGCACTTCTATTTCGTTTGAACTTCTTGTAAGGTCTCAACGTTTCAACTAGCCTGCTCTAGTCCTCATCAGGAGACGATGATTAGTGGCTATGATTGTAACCCTTGGTCTGTCATGGTGATAGGACCTGGTTATGATCATCTGACAACTAAAGAAACAATACACTACAGGTTTTCGGAAGCACCATTTTGCCAAAATCACCACTCAATTGAGAATTTCTATCAGTTCTCTCGATATCTAAAAGTGGTCAACACAGACAACTTCTATTCTAGAACTGGGGCCTTTCTCAAACCCTGGCTCCGGCTCAGACTCTGGCTTTATCTCTGTCATCCATATATGCTGAAAATACAGGTTGTGGTTTTTCATTGAAGCTGAAGCTGAAGCTCTGTTTTCTTTTTCAAACCAGAGAATCTTCTTCCGAACCACACATTAAAGCCTCTTTTTCCAAGCATGTTATTCTAGAATGGATTAACGGAATGGAGCTGGAGCTGGAGCCGGAGCCGGAGCTGGAGCCGAGCCTTGAGTAATGCCCCTGGTAGGTTCCTTTCATGAGCAGAGGAGCACTTCTAGAACAGAAGTAAACATGGACACGATGGATGCAAGTCAATGACCATAACACCGGCTCTTTGAGTTCCACTGAGATCATTTTTTGTTTTTGGCTGGACATACCGAGCTGGACGATGTGGATGGGACAACAGCGGCTTTGGCTCTTCCTTTCTTTGGCTGGGACTTGGGACCCTGCCTCTGGCTTGAGGCTGGTGCTCGAGGCATTGTATCAAATCAACTAGAAATCTGTCCAACAAATAAATTAATATAATAATTAATATTGATTACAACAATATTAGGGCCTTAAATTAAACAATAAAAATGTGTAAAACTCTGTGTTCGTGTAGTCCACTCCGGATGGTCTGGTACCCAGCTTCTACAGTAAAGAAAATTCCTTTGTCATTTATCTTTCTTCATATTCAGGAGGTCCCAGGTTCAAATACCGCTCCAGTAAATGTTTGTTGTTGTTCACCTTTCTATCATGATATGACTTAAGTTAAAGAATTCAGTCAGTTCCCCTTTTGGTTATTTGATGGCTATTTCATTTTGTTATTTTTAAACCAAGAAAATTGTATTTTACTCTAAGTGAAATGTTGCAAAAAATTCTTCTATCTGGGGTTTTACAGACTCAGGAACATTTGCTGAAAGTCAAAAATATCATTTTGGAAAAGTAATGTTAGAACTAGTAGTAGTAGGCGTAATAAGTATTACGTTAGGTAGTTGCGATGATCGTAACCCTAGGTGTCAGACCTAGGGTTACGATCATCGCAACTTTACGGTAGGGGCCTAGGCCTAAGTTGTTTTTATTCCCTTTATTTTTATAGGTATCGAACCCATTTGTGAACCCTTACGGTTACCTTATTTTCAGTATTTATTTAGCTTCCTGTTCCAAAATGAGATTTGTTAGGCCTACTTAAATTTAAAAGACACTGTACTTAATACCGAAAGATTAACAACTGCACTGAAGGTTATCCCACTGAAGAATGCCTTAGGCCCACCAACGAACTTGAGCTGAGTAGGACTAGGAGAGAAATTCGTAGGAAATACTTACACTCGACCTTGCACTCCACATCCGAATTCCGAAGCTAATCACTCCACTCAACATGACACCTCCAAATCTTTGCGCGAAAATATCGCTGGTAGTCTGTATCATCGAATGTAAACTTTTACGCATAACGTGCAATTTCGACGAGTACCAGCGATCGAAGTAATCCCAGAATGCATTTCAATTCAAGATGGCAGCCTCCATGATCACACGAAGTTTTCGGGGCTTATGTAAGACTAAGAGACCGGAATTATTCAGGTTTGTGTAGTGATTTATCGTGATAATTCTAGCCCTATATTCATTCTTATTGTTATTTCATTTGATTTAGGCCTATTGTGTGGCATGAACAGTACGTTAATCGGCGGATTGTGCAGTGAATTTGTGTTTAAATTCAACTCCGTTTAGACTCTCAATTGTTATTGGCTAGCCTAACGTTAGCATGGTTAGTAAGGCGCTACCTCGGTTTAGTACACTCAGGTTAGCTGGTACCAAGACCCAGTCGTATTTAGGTAATTTAGTTTACTGTAGAAGCTGGGTACCAGCTAGCCTGAGTGAGTGAGTGTACTAAACTGTCTGAGGTAACCCTGTTACTGTTAGTAAAGTTAGGCTAGCCAATAACAATCCTCAATGGGTGCATTCGTTTAGCTCTCCCGGGTTGACACTAGTCCACCTTGCCCCATTCTCTTGCTTGTTTTGTGCAGTATAGCATGACCATTCACAGTAAGGGCTGACCCGTGTAAAACGAATGCACCCAATAGTCAGAGCACAGCCACAGCACAGCGAAAAATCCCTTACACGAATTGGCACGAAACGACCGCAAGGGGGCTTCACGATCATCTCATTATGTGAATGTCATCGCACTGACCAAAATGGAAATTTTCATGAATGAAACTGCAATGCGCAACACCGGACACATGCAGAAACTTGGTTTAGCAAGAGCAAACTGCTCTCTTTATTCACTAGTATGAGTAGGCCCTATGTTGATTTAAGGAGTTGAATTTGCAGCTCAAACTTGATTTTTGTTAGCGAGAGCAAATCACACTCCGAAATTCTAAACGTTGATTTTAAAGGAGAGTGATTTGTAGCTCTCATAATTTTGTATTAAAACGAAGGCCTGTAGGTCCTAAAAAGTTGCTAATCAAGTGGTTTGCATTGAAATGGACACTTGCAGGTATGCATGCAGCAGACAGATGGGAAAGTTACACCCAACAGACGATGAGCTCTATGTGAGAACGACAATCTCTCTGCTCTCTAAGGAGTCTGAGGGTGTGCCCTTCATCTCCAACTATAGCCAGCATGGCTTCACCATCAGCGGGGATCGAGTGATCGGCCCACTGGCTATCTTACCAAAGAGTCTTGTCCATTGGAATGTAAGTTGCCGTCTGGAGTCTTGATAGATATCAACCGCATTTATACCATACAGCCATATAAAACAACATCAGTTGAAATGTCTCGAATTTTGATTTTGAAAAATCTCTTCAAAATCTCTTCACAAAGTGAGAAATATGATCCTAATCCCTTCCATGCACAGTATTGTGGTATTGCCTCACTTACAGTGGAATGCCATTATAAAGAACATGCCATGATGCAAAGCATTGGGAGACTTTGGAGAGTAGGTCTTGAGTCAACAGCGCAAACGCAAACCAGGCTTGCGCAATTGTGAGCATGCGCACGTTGTTTTGCATTTTCGTGCGCATGCACTGTTGACTTGAAGACCGGTGTCACGAGCTCAGCTGACCGGCGTGCCGAGCTGCCCCACTGCGTGCGGCAGACCAATAAGGAGCTGAAACGTCACACCATGCTTGCGCAAAACAAGACGAAAATTGGTCCATTTTATTGGTGTGCTGAGTCTGGTGTGCCCTGGCCTTGGGCCGCGGGAGCAGGAGCATTGGCCAAACTGACCATTTGTGACCTTGTGGTCAATTATCTGATCAGTAAGGGGTCTGTAAGCAGCGATAAGCCTTTATACTTATCCTAGTGTGGTGATCGTCTTCACTTCGCTCAGTTTAGAATATCAAAAAGGGATGGATTATGAATAGCTATACAAGGCAATAGGGAAAAGGCAATTGAAAGTAAACATCAACGTTTGAATTTCCAAATTACAATGGAAATTACAATGGAATTATATCTCACGGAATCAACTGTATAGTAAAATCACTGCAAAATAATGCATGGAACACAGAAGGGTCTCGATCTACTGGGCTGACATGCCTAGTAGATCGAGGTTTTAGTACAGAGAAAAACATCCCTTGCTCAACTACATCTCCTTATGTAAACAATTCATGGACCAATATGATAAAAGCACCAGGGGCGTGGATCACTTGGTGGGGTGTTGAATTTTCATTTTGTAAATCTTAGCGCAAACGTATAACCCCCCCCCCCCCCACCCGCAGGTCCGAGGACTTGTCTAAACTGCTGTACAGAACACTGCAGTAGAAAGGACATAATGGCTAGGAAACGATTTCCCTCTTTTCCTACCTCCATGCTCTATAGATCCCTACACTGAAGTTAATCACTCTACCACATGTGTGGCTGTCATGATGTCTATTTACTGCTCCCTTTACTTCCTCATGGAGGAAAGAACACACACGCAGCCATTTGTTTTTAACATACTACCGGCCAACTCGGCACGCCGGGCAGTTCAGCCCGTCTTCGTCACATGCCTAGCTGACCGGTTTCGTAACCCGGTCACCTCGGCACGCCGGTCACCTGAGCTCGTGACACCGGTTCTCCAAAGTCTCCCATTGTTTGTTATAGTGACTCAAGTCAATAGAGACTGCAGTTTCATGTCACACTACTACATGTACTCCCAATGATGACGCTTTGTCTCATCATGCCATTTTGTGTGAACATGCTTCATTGATTTATACCTGTTTCTATGTTGATTATGTTTCACTTCATTACATCTGATGAACCTGTTGTCACACGTACAACAAAAGCCTAATTTTAACTGCATTGCCGAATGTTATGAGAATATCAAATGCTGGATTGTGTACAGAGTAATAATGATTTTGGGTTTTTTTCTCTTGCCAGGTTGGAAGTGTAAAGGACATAAATGAAGAGAGCTTGTCTTTGTTTCACTTACTGGAGCCCAGAATAGGTAAACAAAAATTGAAACAAACATAATTTTCTTTTAGCCATTAAATTTCATCTCAGTTCCAATACGGGCAATTCACAATAGAGTGCACCTCCGAGGGTTTGCAATGCGTTTGCCAATCATAATGCACAGATTTGGTTGACCCTTTCCAGATGTGCATTGAGTCAACAAATTCTATGTACATGTACTGATATTCTGATTGACCAATGTGTTGAAAACCTTTGGAGGCACACTATTGTGAATTGCCCGTATTAAAAGCACAATAAACACAAAGTTTTCAAAGTGACTACGGTGACTGATGGTACTTATTCCACTGGTTCATTGTATGTCTCGGCAGTATTAAAGCTTATCTTCTTTGTGACACATTCACTGTCCTGCCTCCCCCCTAACAAATTTAATATGTTTTTGGCCTATGGTTGTGTTTCCTTTGTAGAAATTCTAATCCTTGGTGTGGGAGCGCTCAATCATAGATTGGATCCGAGGCTGCATAAGTTCATGAGGCAGAGAGGCATAGCTCTTGAAGTCCAAGACACAGTGAGTATTCCCTGCAGTACCAAACTGGCTGCCAAGAGACCGATCCATTAAGCCCTGCCCCATTTGTTTCTGACCAATCATAGTCGTGGTTTTTGTCCGACATGCGTTCACTAAAGTCTGCCAAATGTACACGTGCATACGTAAGCGTTACTGGATTGTGCGGTGAGGCATTGGAGAGGAACACGTGTGCAGTGGGAGGGGCTTACTGGTTTGGTCTAGTGGTGAACAGTTCTGAGCTTGACCTTCCTTTGCAAATTTCTTTTGGTGGTTTTGTAGTAGCCTGCGCCCTGCATATACAGTGGAACAAACACTGCTATAACGAACACCGCTATACCTCATGAATATTCATGACCTATAGCCGAATACCAATTGGTCAATTCACCATCACGTGCCAGTGGATATATTTGCTGATGGCCAGCGAGTAGGCCGGGGAATCTCCGAAGGAACTGTTCCACCTGAAACATCTCACTGCGCATCCTTGGCAAAGTTTGTGCGCGCATGAACTTCGACCTACATGAAGTTCACGTCAGTGAAGGGCAAGCCTAATTTGCATATTACATTTAGTTACTTAAAAAGAGGTCGGCTCATGACCATAAAATCTCAACAAAATTTTGAATACTTTTGAGGTATAGTAAAACGAAATTCACATGGTTTATTTAGGATACATATTTGTATCATACCAAACATTATCCTTGGCTCCGGGTCCCTATGTTTGTGTACTCAACATACTGAGCATTGTTGTTTAAAATCACTCAAACGAACGACCACAATAACGGACAACTTGTGTGTATCCCGTCATGTTGGTTATAGCAGCGTAAGCGTTCCATTGTACTGGTTTTCAAATATGGTAGTACATTTCATACACATGAACCATCAATATTTTATGTTTTTAATGTCATTTCTGATTCATTGTCATGTGAAAGTACAGTAGTTCAAAACATGATTTTCGTTGTTGCCCTGTAATGTAACAAATCACTCCTAGTGTTTTTATTTGTACACAGTGTATAGGAGGTGTCATCGTGCTTTGCAAAATTGTAAAAAGAAACAACAAATTGGACCGTTCATTTTCCATCAATACATGCAGTGAAATTTGTTCTGTTTTCAGCCCCACGCCTGTTCAACCTTTAATTATCTAGTGAGTGAGAAGCGCATCGTAGCAGCCGGGCTCATCCCACCAGAGAAGACCAGGTGACAGCCGTGACTCCATCGTGTCAGACTAATTATGTAGTGCAGTACACGTGAGAAGTAGTGAAGGGCTTCCACTACAGTGTGTAAAATAGCTCTCCGCATTAATGATGTCACACGAGTGATTTGGCCAGCGTGCACATGTACAAAATCCCCGGATGTCAGACAAACATTGACTCACACTCGTAGTGTACACCATGCATGCACACAAGCACACGTTTGCATGGTTGCAATGTTTGTCCGAGATCTGGTGTGACGTCACAACATTTAGCCTGGTATTTTTAGCGCTAGTGCGGAGTGCTATTAGTTCCAAGTTCTATTGTTGTGAGTCAGAGCCTTAAGGCGCCTTTCTCCTAATTGGACGCCTGTACAGCCATTTTAATTATACAACAGAGTGTTAAGATTTCCTTGTGAAGCTTGTGATATGCCTCTGTGGGCCTTGCTAATCCATCCCTGTTGGTTGCTCTCAAGAGTCTGCCTCCCATAGAAATGACCTTGGGTCAATTTCGGATTAAGTCTCCTTGATCAAACAGGATTACCAACCAAACTTTAATGAGATGTTTACTGCTTTTGACTTGTATTCGACCATTGTTTGCTGATCATAATATTCACAAGGAGTTTTCGCTGGCATACTGATTTGATTTACCAAGGTTTTTGGTGCTTAAGCAAATTTTGGTGCTTAAGAGCTCTATGAAATTGACCCCTGGAGCCGCTTATAGGGCTAGTGCGGATTTTAACACTAGCGGAGTATTAAAGCAACAGATCCTTTAGTTGTGCAAACTGACTCAAAAGTGGATAAGATAGGAACACAGGTAGTGGAAGTGGAAACCGGGGAAACAGACTACCAGTATTGTATCAATACACAGGTTTACACTTCGAAAAAAGCGCATGCGTGATAGTGCCTCGTTTTGAAGTCGCGATCAAAACCGCCGAAGTGTAAACCTGTGTATTGTTTTCGACAATGGACGGTTTTACACTTCGAAAAGTGCGCATGAGTGGAAGTGCCTCGTTTTAGTGAAGTTGCGATCAAAATCTAAGATGGCCGCCATGGTGTAAACCCGTGTATAGGCAGAACTCATATCAAATACTTGTTATGACACAGGTTTATTGTAGTGGTTAATGAAACAATCTCCATTATAATCATTGTTTAGAAATAATTGGCGGTTACCGGTATACAAAAACTTAAAGGAGGAAAAGTCAGTCCTAATATTATGGTCAGAAAGTCCTGTCTTTTAATTAATAGTTATTGAAACTCCTTTCAAATCTTTCCTCAAGCAGAAGAAATACAAAGTTTTGTTGGTGAAGTGAAGTCTTAACAATTCATGTACCTTCCTCAGTATTAAGTAATTAAGACCAGCAGAACGTTTAAACCATTACTGTGGAACACCGCTATACCGAACATTTGGCTAGATACAAAACATCATCCTTGCCTCCCATTTTTTTGTACAAGACATACCAAATATGAAACATACCAATATGGTTCTTTAAATCGCTTTAACAAATGACCACTATATCGGACAATATCTGTGTATCCTGCCATGTTCGTTATAGCGGCGTTCCACAGTATATTGATATAACAGGGTATTTCATAGAATCACAAAATGCCAATGTCTGGGGCCAATTTCATAGAGATGCTAAGCACAAAAAAATTGCTCAGCACAAAAATGGCTTCCCCAATAAAACAAACCAAAATTGAAAATTTGATTTGATATTTATGGCCAGCGAACAACAGCCAACGAACAATTGCAAGTGATACACAACACATGGAAATTTGGTTGTTAATCCTGTTTTTATTAAGGCAGAAATGTCATGCTTACCAATTTTTTGTGCTAAGCAGCTCTATGAAATTGGCCCCTGGGGCCGATTTCACGAAACTCGTCTTATTTTGGGATCGATCTTTTGACTTAGGACGAGTCCTAGCTGTAAGATCGATCTTAGCTATGACGCGTCCTAGGATCGATTTCACCAAACGCATCTTAGCCAAGATCAGTCCGTCATGCTGATAAATAAATTGAAATTTATTGGACGAGGATGGCCTTTCCAAATACAACGGCTGCACCATGTTTACTTGATTCAGCCGCAGCGATTGCATGCAACAGCCGTAGTTTTATGCTTGCGGTATGCGCGCGCAGCATGAATGAAGTACATAAACTCAAGATGGCTGATTGGTTGTTGTTGCGGAGAAAAGTTTTCGTCTACTGAAATACCGTACTCACATGGATGACGAGGTCAAATTCATATGCCAATCTTGAAATAATCCCTGTCAAACAATAGACCTATATCCTCTACGTTTTCTTCGTCATTTTAAACTATCGAGTGGATTTCTCCGGTCACGGAATGTTAACTCGCCTATAGGCTAGGCCTACCTCCGGCTCCCCGCCCGCCGAGTCGCTATCACTCAGCAATAGAAGCGTAAGCGCCATTGTTGCTATTCAGTATTTAATATGTATGCCTGCGTGTTCGTGCAGATAAGACGACCCTCAGACCCGTCCTAAGTTAAGACGAGTTCAGCCGCGTTGCTTTGGAAGTTGAGATGCATTGAACGCGTCTTAACTTTGGTGAAATCGATCCTAGGACGCGTCCTGACATAGGACGAGTTACTCTTCCTAAGACGCGTCTTAGTGTTTCGTGAAATCGGCCCCTGGACATGAAGCTTTTTATCAGAATAATATACACCTGGGCCAAATTCCATGGGTCTGCTTACTGTAAGCATAGAATTGGCGCTTACAGAAATAGAAAATTATGAGTTCCTATTTCATGAATTACCAAGGAATTTTTAGTTGTGTTTGCTAATAGTTAGTGTAACTGCAGGATTTCTCGCTTACTCAGCTCGTGTAGAAATTTGACGCTAACCCAGTAAGCATAGAATGAGAATCATAAGCACCAAACTCTGCGGTAAGCAAAGTCATGAAATTGAGCCCCCAAGGCCACTTTCATAGAGCTCTTAAGCACCAAAATTTGCTTAAGCGCCAAAAACCTTGGTAAATAAAATTAGTATGCCAGCCAAAACTCCTCATCAATGTTATGCTCAGCAAACAATGGCCGAATAAAAGTCAAAAGCAGTAAATATCACATGAAAATATGGTTGGCAACCTTGTTTGATCTGGAAAGAATTTTCATGCTTAAGCAAATGTTGTGCTTAGCTTGAACAACTCTATGAAATTGGCCCCTAATGTCTACATATAAAGATACAGAATTGTTAATATTGCAGTGGGATATCATACACGTTAACCAACCTGAAACTGCACAGATTTTTTCAAATACAAAATATATTATACATGTATGTACACCTTTCCTTTTTACAATTTCTTCTTTATCAACTGTAAAATTTAACTCCAACTTTGTGGAAATTATTAGCAACAATTTTGGAAGTTTGTTTCTTTATGATTATTGTGCTGATGTAATATGAAAATAAATAACCACTTCAATAATTTTGGTTTATGAATACAAGTCGCATGCTTACAATTTGTATACAGTTTGTTTTTTTGTATCTAGGTAAATACTAATATACATATACATGTGGATGTTGTTAAATCATGCAAATTAAGGCACTGAATTATTCATTAGTAATGAGCCCGCCCGACCAATAGCAGAGGGCACTGTTTGAAATGGTTAAAGGTACAGTACGTCATTGGTCAAGAAGGCGTTCTTTCAAATCAAACATTTTTCAAATGTGTATCGTACAAGTAACCCCTGAAAATTTCATCTAAAACCAATGTTCACATTTTTTTTTAAAGAAAACAATAACATTCCTATAGACAGCCAGAGAATACTGGCCGGAATGTCGAGTTGACCGGCTCTTTTTAGAGCCACACAACTCAAAAGAGAGTATAATCCATGTCTCACGGTGTTACCTCAAAATCAATAATCTTAAAATAATCATTGCTTTCGTGAGATTCCCATTGTGTTCGATTTTGATTTCTGCAATCAAAATCAGTTGGTGGGATTGTTTAGGATCCCAAATGCAGTCTTCTTGAATATGCCGCATTTCAGAGGTAAATATTACACACAAGTATAAACTGTTCTCATGTTTATCTTGATATATTGTAAGACAGTCACACTGGAAACTATTAACAATGATGTTTTAGTTTCCTGCTAATACTGTACCCTCCCTAAACCTTAAAGGTAGTATCATACTTTGGTAAGAGACCAAAACAGACTTTTCTGATTTTCACAGATTTACGTATAACTTTCAGGGCATGAAGATGGTGCTGGTAGAAACATTCCGTTAAAATATTTCCGCCTGAAATGGTGTATTTATCCAGAAATTAGTAAAACAACTACCGAAAGTCTTTTTGATCTTTTAAAAGATCAAAAATAAAAGAGAAAAGACTTAAGAAATACTGTGGCTGTTTTTCACTGTTTTCTCAAAAAGTGGGCACCATATATGGGACTGAAATTTTCACAGATGACTGTTACTTTATCTTCCTTGATATTTGTACCCATGAATCTGCATTTCTTTGACAAAAACAAAAGTATGATATTACCTTTAATACGGGTTGAAGCACCAACCAGGCACACACAACCCAATTTGAGCTGGTTACCAACCACTAAGAAGCGAGAACCAGGAATGGTTGGTATCCCGACTGGTCTTCATATGATGCTATTCTTATATATCTCTACTATATGCACTTCATACACTACCCTTACGTGTTCACCACATTTTGCAAAATAGCAATTTAGTACTTTGTCTTAAAATCATTCCACATTCAATATTATTGAGAAAGTGTAGTTTAATACTAGCCTTGCATTTCAATCACAGCCGGACATTCATCACCTTTGAAATGACTGAAAGACCGAAAAACACAACAAACTGTCAACATTTCTGCCTTTCTGCCACGCTAGGACTGAAATTCAATGTCACTCACCACAGTTCTGCATTCATATTTACAAAACATATTGGTTGGCAAATAATCAAATCAAATTTGAAATTTGCATCATAAATTTCGTTGAGCAAAGGAAATGTGCAACTAAAATGTTGTTGCAGCACCACTTGTGAACAAAATCTCTATTTTTTCTTTGGCAAAACATATCTTAAAAAGAAAATGAAACTTGATAAAGAAACAATTAAAAGTACAAACTCTCTATTGTTGTGTTGCCTATATTGCACAGAGTAGTCAAAATGATAATGTACAGTACCAACATTGCTGATTTCTATCAACCTGCGGTCAAATGTTCATGTAATTTAAGCCCTGTCCCAAAAAATTATTAAAAATCACATGTTATCTTCAATTACACATCAGTAATGCTCATTTTAAATCTGTGTAACCTTTCACCAATTTCAAGTATTTTTTCCCTCCTTTGCAACATCACACCCCAAGTTTTTGCCAACCAAGAAACTATGGCGAGCCATCAAAGCCAAGCAAAACCATATAACCAACAATATGTACACAACTATTAAAAGTAGTATCATACTTTGGTAAGAAACCAAAACAGAAATGTTCACAGATTTACGTATAACTTTCTGTTAGCTGGTAGAAACATACTGTTAAAATTTTTCTGCCTGAAATGGTGTATTTATCCAGAAATTAGTAAAACAAAGACCGAAGACTCAAGAAATACTGTGGCTGTTTTTCACTCTTTTGGGACACCATATGGGACTGAAATTTTCACAGATATTTTTGCCCATGAATCTGCATTTCTTTGATAAAAACCAAACTTATGATATTACCTTTAAGTAACGGTTCTTCAGTTACATATACATGTACCAGTAATATAATCGGTTATTCCTGTATATTCAATGATCCTTGGGATATAGCGGTATGTGAGTGATTTCATGGCTCCTGACTGCCAAACAAACAAAGATGATTGACTATTTTGCACACCACCAATTTAGGGCTGGATAGCTTAATTGGTATTAGAGCACTCAGCACTAGTACGTTATTCCTGGGGATGCAGATTCGAATCCTGCTCCACTCAATTTTTCTTCGTTCACTTTTCAAAGATAATAAATTATTTGGTACGTCCCAGCACTAATACTGCACATTAACAATGAAAATGTTTTGAAATGTTTAAAACCAATTCGCTTCTGCCATACTTATGGACTTATTTCAGAGAGAAAAAATAATAATGATAAAAAAATTCAAGTACTTTTTCAAACTTGTATCCAAACCAAAACACCAGAAAGCTGCACAAATAAATAACTGCAATTCTATAAAATAACTACTGGCAATAACTGCTTACATCAAATGTATACACATATTTATGTTGCAGGTCACAGCGAATAAACTTGCTTCCTTCTGAAACCTGACAATAAACAAATTCTGGGTAAAAGTAAATTTACAGTCCTACTTTTCCATATTTTTGGTAAAGAAACACAATTTAGTAATAAAAAAATCTATAAAAGAACTGACTTTTACCCAAAAACAATGAGTACCGGTAGTTGTATATGTAGTGGGAATAACATGGCTTATTAGTCTGGTGCTTTGAATTATTAATAATATCTTTATATGGATCATATTACAGATTGCGGGTTCCAGACCTGCCATGGAAGATAGTTGTAAGTGCCTGCTCACATAAAGACACTTTGTCGCTCACTTGCTTTGGGCATGTACAACATTGGTAATAAACCAAAACAAAAATGTTAACAGATTTATGATAACTTACATGGTATAAAGACGGTAATGGTAAAAACATGCTGTACTGTGAAATTTTTTTCTGCCTGAAATGCTATACCAATGCCGCAACATTTTTTATCTTGGCAAGATAAAAAATGAGACAGCTATTCCCACACAATTTGGCGTAACAATTGAAATTTTTCAAATGAGCAAACAAAGTCCCCTGCACGGGAGATGATTCTTTCCTCGATTTTGATTTTTAAATTTATGGCTTTTACTTCGATTGTTTTTTACAAAAAGGGCAGTGATATAAGGAAGCACATGACCTTATTTCCAACTCCCTAGGAGAAAAACAAAAAGAAGATACCGATACTATAAACGGGTGACGTTCCTCCCGTTGCAATTTTCATCCGTTCCCCGCGGCGACAGAATCACCGTCTCACCGCTTTCCTCGTCTTGGGAGAGGAGCACCTCCGATTCGGACCCATGGCTCTCGCCCGTCGATGTCTTGGTCTTCAGCTTGAAGTAACGGGCTTGCCCTTTGCCGTTGCTCGGCTCGTCCTTTTTTAACTTCTTCCGTTTTCGCATGAGGAAGTCATCCACGACCCAGAACATAATTGCCTGGAGAGGAATTAAAAATGTAGACATTAAAAGGCCATGAACAACGTTGGTAAAAGTGACACCAGTCTCTGCAGGCTGCTCATAATTTGATTTGTCATGGAATAAAAACAAACCTGTGATATTTTCAGCTCATGTCATTATCGGAAACAGTATAAAACAACGAAAAACCGTTGCAATTGTTACGTGAAATAAATATCTATTTCGAAATAGAGGTTTTGATCTTATAACCCCGAGATCAGAACTGATTTCGGTTTATGTTTGACTAATTTCTGGATGAATACACCTTTTCAGCCGAAAATATCATGGTATGTTTCTACCAGCACCATCTTCATACCCTGAAATTTATAGGTAAATCTGTGAACATTTCTGTTTGTGTATGTTACCAATCCTGTACTGTATCTTTAAACAATCATAACACCGCCTGGAAATCATTTCTGTCATTTTCATAAACATAAATAACTTTTTGTTATAAATTACCTTAATTGGGCCACATCTGAGATACTGTCATTACAGAACAATTATATATAAAAAGGACCAGTATCTGGGTCAGGATCCCATTCAAAGCCATGTATCAAATATTATCAATCGCTGGGCCAAATGAACACTCCTAAAACCATCTCAACTCTGTGTGCAGTATACAGCCCCAGCCCCTAGCTGCTGTATGGTACAAAAAGGCTAACCAAGCACACAAAGCCATATCAACCCTTGCAGGTACCCATTTACACCTGGGTGAAGGAGAGCAATATGTGACAAAGCATCTTGCCCAAGTATGCATGCACCACTAGCCCATGGCTGGACTCGAATCCACAATTTGAAGATTGAGGTTAGTGTGCTTCAGTCCACAAGGATTATTTTCAGACATGGCTTCTACAGTGAACTAACTCACCTAAATATGTTGACCAGTTGTCACGGTGATGTCCTCTTCAATATTAGCAAGGTTTAATTTGTGGAAAGAGGAAGGCTTTGATTTTGAGGGAACTTATGGGGTCTGAAAATAATCCTTGTGGACTAAAGCACACTAACCCCTGGCCTGTAGATTGACCACGAGATCCTGCGTACATGTACAGCATGCTTGTGACACCAGACCACTAACCAGGCCATGGCAATCCAAAAAGATGATAATGAATCATACTTACATTAAGGATAAAAGGAACTAATAGCATAACGATGACTACTTCCACCTTGGGGTTGTGTATAGGAGATAGCAGGGTTCTGGCAACCTGAACGGAAAAACCAAAAATAAGATTGCTTGTCAAGTTCACTAAAGACGCAAATTGTACATAGCATCTGGTTTTATTGAAAAGTGAACAAAGAAAACTGACTGGAGTGGGATTCAAACCAGCAACCTCCGGAATACCGTACTGGGACTATGTGCAGCATTAAATATTAGGAACACCACCAACATAGGGTTGGACATGATAATAGTTATAATAATAATAATAATAATTTGGGAGGATAATCATCCTTACTCGCAGCTGGGGTGCTGAATTGCAAAGGATGCGGCTACAACGTGATCGAGTATTAGGCTTTCATGGGCGCCTTTGGCTGCCAGCCACATCAACCCATATATGATCACAGAGAACAGCCTAAGATCTAAAGTGTTTGTGGGAGGAGGAAAACCGGAGAACCCGGAGAAAAACCCTCGTAGCATAGGAGAGAACCAACGCACAACTCTACTCACATATGACCCAAGCCGGGATCGAACCCGGGCCACATTGGTGAGAGGCGAGTGCCTAACTCACTTGCCACCTATGCCCCCATCGAATGCATGATATGCTTTTAAAAAACTAAATGATTAAAATGAATGTTGTCTTCCAAACAATCACTATACCGGTACTTTAAAGCCCTCCCAACCCAAAACGGCACTCACCTCAGACCAGAAGCTGAGACTCGCAAAGAAGGTGATGATCACCTTTTCGATGATGACGATAAGAACAAACAGGCCGCACTGGCCGAACCACGCCTCGCACATGGGCGGATTGCCGTACTCGCCAAAGTACAGCGTCTTGCAGTTGCAGAGCTTGACGATGCACTGCGATATCTTGACGCTGACGTAGATGAAGAAAAGGCCAAAGGTGGAGTCTAGTAGGAAGTATACAATGTACCTGTTGGATCAAAGAATAGGAGACAGAATCTTATATACAACGACATATCCAGTCTACAGTAGGTACGTAGATTCTATTAGGCCAGCAAGGATTTAAAGGTTCAGTACAGGATTGGTAACATACCCAAACAGAAATGTTCACAGATTTATGTATAACTTTTAGGGTATGAAGATGGTGCTGGTAGAAACAAATTTCTGCCAGAAAATTGTAAAACAAAGACCAAAAACAGTTTTGATCTTGGGGTAAGATCAAACCATTCTTTGTTTTATAAGAAAAATTTAGTCGGGTTTTCGTTATTTTCTCATAACTCAGATGTCCGATGGAGCTCAAATTTTCACAGGTTTATTATTTCATGTACATGTTTGATGCTGTTCTGAGACCTTTACCAATCATATACATTACACCTTTAAGGAAAATTACAGGGTAACGCAAAACACCCACATTTGAACTTAAGCCCACTCAGACCCATTTTTAGAAGCTTCTAAGCATGTTATTTTGCTGAGAGGGGGATGGGTCGCGTGGCTGCCTGGGGGATGGCCATCAGAAGACTGAAAGAGTACCGCTGGAAGGTAGATGCGGTGCATACTCCCACTGATTGATTGATTGTTAGGCACAAGAAACTAGCATGATGCAACAAGTTTTTCTTATAAACACAGAAAACTTTGCTGGACAGAATTACACATGATGTGTATTGCTTGCAACTTACAAAGATATCTAGATAGCCTGCAAAGATATCTTTCCCTTTATGAAAGTCACATGGAACTTTGGACTGGAAACCCGTACTTGTCAAGCAAGACATTTGCATGCTTGGATAATTTCTGTTTTAAAAAGCAGGTCAGTGATGTTGGTCTCAGTTGTCACAAATGCAATCCCAACTGCAAGTGAAATTGCTATGTGGATATAAGGCTGAACTAACTTACCATATGCAGGGATCCCCATTTGACAGTTCTGCCGAGAGAAACACGTTGGCCATGTGAATGACTCCAGCACCTAAGGCCTGCTTAGAAGTGTCATAAAACCTATAAACCAACAAAAAGAATAAGAAACATGCAATGTTCAGTCTTGGAAATTGACAGAAGAGCTTAACCTTCCCACATATGCAAAAGTCAGGGATGAAATTGACCAATGGTAAAAAAAATCTGAAATCAGATTTTAATCTGAGAAATCTCATCACTGAAAAGTGGCAAATTTCCTTACTTACCGATCAAAATGTTCCAGCCTAAGTCACAATTGACGCATTAAGACAATATTACAGCGACATCTTTTAATAACAGATTGTGATTAGGGACTTAAGACAAGTCAAGTCATTTTGAAATGTGATCAAGTTGACACAAGTCCAAGGCAGAGAATCCAGTAAATTACAGCACTGCAAAGACCAAGGGGCCAATTTCATAGTGCTGCTGAAATGTGCTTACCGGTAAGCACCAAAAGCATTGGTAAGTTAATAAAATCAGACTTTATGCAAGCCAAACTCCTTGTGAATGTTATACTCAGCAAACAATGGCCGAATACAAGCCAAAAGCAGTAAACATCATACAAAAATTTGTTTGGTAATACTTTTTGATCAAGGAAGACTTTTCATGCATTTATAAGCAAATTTTGTGCTAATAAGCAGCTCCATGAAATTGGCCCCAGTTACGGCACACAATATCCGCTAAGCAGAAAAGTAGATTGGCTCAGCAAATACAAGTAACTAGCAAAATTCTATGTGGTATCTAGATCTTCAATTGGTATCTAGAATTTTGCCGAGCTAAAAAAATTCACTCTCAAGCATTTTCTTTGAAACTGGGCCCCCAGTTATAATCTCACCAAATTCTCCACGATCGTCGCTCTTCCTTTGGCTCCCGTAATCGCTTCACTGCAAAAGAAAATAAAGAAAAAAAAAGCCTTTGAGAAAGATCCTTCAAGGATTGAAATGTCTGAATCTCCTATTACTCTAACCATGTTATATATATTTCAGGTCATTAATTTGGTTGATGAGCAGTTTGCAACAGTTTAAAACTTTAAATCCTGTATTAAGAAAATACAATTTAAAGGTACCTATCATACTTTGGTAACATAACGAAAAAGAAATCTTCACAGATTTACCAATAATAACTTACGGGGTATAAAGATGATGGTGATGGTTGAAACATACCGTTAAAATGTTTCAGCCTGAAATGCTGAATTTATCCAGAAAAGAGTAAAACCAGTGACCAAAATTATTGATCATTTAAAGATTAAAAATAAAAGAGAAACTTGGCTTAAGAAATACTGGGCCTGTTTTTTCACTGTTTTCTAAAAAAGTGGGCATCGTATGGGAGTGGGACTGAAATTTTCACAAATAACTGTTACTGTATCTTGCATGATATTTGTACCCATGAATTTGTATTTCTTTAACAAACCAATATATATATACATGTACATGGATGTGTATTTAGACATGTTAAAAAAAGAATATAAATGTCAAAAAAGACTTCCAAAGTGGAAATTTGATTAAATTTTTTAGCACTAATCTACATGTACTTCTTTGTGTTATGCCTGAAAAATGCCAAAACTATTCACCTTCTGTCCAAACCAATTACACATGATTATAAATGTAGTTTATTACATTGTATATTAAACTTAAGTTGTACCAATCATTTATGTCTCACAAAAATGTATTTCTTAAATTCATGAATAGTCCAGTCATATTGACAAGAAAGCCGGCATACAGCATGGTTTAAGTGGCCTTTTCACATCACAACAACCACACTGTACATTGCTAATAAAATGCCCCCATGGTACAAACATACACGTATGTTCACGCAGTCACGCACACACACAGTCATAAAGTTAATTTATTCATTTTACTGCTGGTATCACGACAGCTGTATGTGACAAACATTCTCATGAATATTCATTAATTTTGAATCGTTGTCTGTATCACTACCCATAGACACATTCACGCACATGATTTTTGCTCTTGAGCACCACATAGCCCATGACAAAGCAAAATGTACAGTGAATAAATTTACAAGTTAAAATGTGTACAAGACAGACTGCAATAAAAACATACAGCACGTGTATACTTGTCCATATCTAACCAAACTGACTTATATTGGGTGCATTCGTTTAGCTAACCCGGGTCAGCCCTTACTGGGAATGGTCGTGTTTTACTGCACACAACAAGCGAGAGAATGGGGACGAGGTTGACTGGTGTCGACCCGGGGGAGCTAAACGAATGCACCCTGCATTAAAGAGCACATATGAATTGGCTTCATTTTCTCACTGGCCTGTGCAAAAAACAAATTTTGGAAATGACTGTCAGTGTTAAATATAGTCATTTACGAGCTACATGATCCAACGCAAAGCGCTGCTGCAGAAGATACTGTAAGTGAATTTTATCAAAGGAGACTTGAAAACAAATTGTACAATTCAAAACATTTGAAGGGAACAAACATTTGGAATTGGGGTGAAAAATTGAAAGAAATCTGATTTCAGATTAAAATCTGAAATGTTGCATCTCTGTAATATTATTTTCTTCCACTTTAATTGCAAATGTGTTTAACTGTGTATCATTAGTATAACCTGGAAAAAAAATATGGGTACACAAAAATACATATCCGGGGCCGATTTCACTAACACTTTGGCTTTGCGATCATCTTTGCGATGGGCTTTTCTAAAGAGACAAGTTAACAAGCTGAAAACAACAGAATTCACAGGGTACTCATTCAATTATTTCAATTATTATACAGTAATAGTCCGAGCAACATTCATCTGCCTTGTTCCTTCAAACAACCTTTCATGCAATGGGCATTGAGCCTTGAGGCCGTGGCCAGACATGCAGTCATTTCCATGCAAACTTAATGTAGAGGGAAGCAGGGTCAGGTACTGTAATAACTTAAGTCAAGCAGAGCATTGAATGAAATTATGATACACTAAACCAGACTCCAGAATAGTGGCCTTGAAATAAACATCTTTGATTCACCCAGAAAAAAAAATACACATCATTCAGACATGTTTTAACATGATCAGAGTCAATCATACAATAACACACTCAACATTAGAATGGCAACTTTCTGGACTGCTTGGATTATTGGGTTTGTTTGTTATGTGGTACTTTGTTGTTGTTTTGAGGTTTATTTCCTAGCATTACTTTATTACCTACATTGTCATAAAATCAGGTCTTCCCATAGCTTAATACAGGTGAAAAAATTAAATTCAGACATTTTAATAATTGGATTACTGATAAAAAAAAATTAAAAGATTAAAAATAAAAGAGAAAAGACTTAAGAAATACTGTGGCCGTTTTTCACTGTTTTCGCAAAAAGCAGGCACCGTATGGGGCTGAAATTTTCACAGATGACTGTTACTGTATCTGTCTTGATATTTTTGCCCATGAACCTGTATTTCTTTGATAAAAACCAAAGTATGATATATTACCTACCCTTTAAGTGCAAAAAGGCCTACAGATTCAAAATTTCAAAGAAATCTTTTTGGAGTAAGTATATCAGTGGATCGCCAAATAGTTCACAATTACATTCTTGTCCACTCTTGTTCTTTTCTTTTCCCCTTGCACACTCACTTTTTAGGCAATATTGTTTTTACTTTTGTTAGGATATTTTACATCATTTTACTAGCATCTTTCATACAGTTTATAAACGTATGTATAACATTCCTATCATTTTAATTAAGATAGTAATCGGTTTGTATTTGATACTTGCTTAATTGTTTGCAATTTTCTATTTGTTTGTTGTTGATAATGTGTTTTGATATTTGCTGTCCAATCACAATGTAATTGCCTTTTTAAGGATAATTAAAGTATTTTGAATTGAATTGAATTGGATTGAATTCCCTGTCCTATCGGGATAGCTCTGTGTTCTTCATAGAGCACATTATTAACGCTTTGTATTATAATTATTCACGAGCAAAAATGTGCAGGTATGATCTGCTCAGATATACTTCTACTCTACTAAGTCTCTGTTTTGATTTCAAGTACTAACATTGAGCATGATCCAAAATTGGGTAACACTCAAAAACATAAATTAAAATTATTTCAACTCCCTTCTTCTTTTCACTAAGAAAGGATAATATTTTTCTAATCTAAAAGAAATTTCTTACATTATTTAATTAACCAAAGTTGAAAATGTTTCCAAGTTTTAATAATTAAAAAACAAATCTGTAGACTCAGGTGAAGGTAGTCATTTTTATTGATGTCCGTCCCTCATGCCCTAAAATCTTCAAAAAAAAACCGCCAAAATAGACAAATTGAAAATGGCATGTGGCCAACTTGCACTGGTGTCAGGGCTAAACATGTATGTTTTTTAATGATAATAAGTATTCAAGAAATCTTTGGCGAAGCCAATTAAAGCGTTGATGTCCGTGTTGACGGATTTGGATCATGCTCCAATATGAAAGCAAGTACAACAACTTAACAAGTACCATGGTACCATTGGACAGACACTGATTAGTGACAGGCTGAAATCCGGTGATTATCATGATTATAGTCATTTATTTGATTAGTGAATCAATTTGAAATTCTATGATGTAATGCCAAAAATTTGATCCCAATAAACGATTCAGTCACCAGATCTAAAAACAATTGCTAAGATTATTTAATACAAGTAAAACTGCTGCAAACTGCTCATCAGCCAAAATAATGACCTGAAATAAAAAAATTGCTAAGATTATTTAATACAAGTAAAACTGCTGCAAATTGCTCATCAGCCAAAATAATGACCTGAAATATATAAAATGCTTGGAGTTAGGAGGGCCTGATGCATTTCGATCCTAGCAGGATCTTTCTCAAAGGCTATGACGAAGGACATAGCCTTTGAGAAAGATCCTGCTAGGATCGAAACGCGTCAGGCTGACTCAGGCCCTCCTAAGATTATTTAATGTATTTATAATTGCCATCCTGATTTCATCATAGTAGGTTCTCGGTTTCATTTTCATGGTCACCATAGCAACAAGCACCTTTTATTTCTTTCGTTTTTAGTAATTGGATGTCTTACTGTGCTGAGTTATCATTTTATAGTGGGATTGTCATAAGACGGAATCCCTATTTAACACACTGATTATTTAAGCTCGCTTCTAGGCCTACTCCTTAAAAATGACACTTTTGACTTTCAGTAAATGTTCCTGGGTCCTTAAAAGCCCCAGATTGAAGAAATTACAACTTTTGAACATAAAAAAAATTAAATTTTCGTGCCACATCCTTCTAACACTTGTTACGGCTGGAAATGCGTATACGCTAACCTTTTTTTTTCTTTTTTTCCCCGTTAATTAACCTTAATTAAACGATATATTTCTGAATTTTGTTTTTGAAAGAAAACCTTCATCAAGTCTTCTAGAAATATTGTGTTATACTCTGCACTCTTCATTTTTTTGGACTTTGAAGCCAGTGTGTACTTTTAAAACGTGGTCCTACGTTTTTCAATGATCCAGATGTGGAAAAGGTTGTGGTAAACAGCTACTTAACTTAGGGTGAGGGTTATCTGAGAAATGAAACCACTCAAAATGTCAGCTTTTTACTTTCAATCATCCACAAATATACTGAGCCGAGTAGGCCCTACTCACAAATTAAACTGCTGAATGCCAGCACGGCCAGAATAGCCTGAGTGATCATCCCAAACTCATCGGTGAGGGCATGTTGGCTACAGTGACCGCCACGGGGATCGGTCATGTTGACATTGCTCATCATGCTGTTGTTTTTTCTGTCACCAGTGACAGTGTTGGTGTCTCGAATAAATACCGCACGTAATTGCAGTTCATGGTGCGGAATAACACGCACGGAAGCTGCGCCCATTGATACACCGTAGCAGAGGAATGTGCACGGAAGTAACACCAACACTAACAGATTCATCGGCATATTTTGACGATCCATCTGGCAAGTAATCACAAACTCTACACGTTCTGTTTATCGGCTGACTGGAAACATTGCGATTGTATCGCCATCCGTGCACAAACTTGTTCTCCAAAGTGAGAAAGTCAAATTTTTATGAGTTAACCATCCTCTTCGGTGTAGTTTCTCTCTAGCGTATTGTCGACCTGTGTCAAAGGTCATGGCCCTACCGGCCGGCACCCACGTGCACACTCTATTTGCATTTTGGCTCCGTGGCCATACAGTGATTGGCTCCCGCTGTTTTTACCTTATAAATATTCATCTAACAAGTGTTGACGTCTTTTTTTCGGCTTTTACTAAATTGTCAACAATTTCCATTCATAAAGGGCTTGGCAGTTCACACGTATGGTAGGAAGAAATAGAGGATATGGCGAAATCGTGAAGGGAACTTGTATAAATCGATGAAACTTGCCTAATTCAGATGAACAAATCAAAGGATTTGATGTTGCACCCTTTGCCTAATTTTTTTTTACCAACGCGAACTCCACCTACCCTATGTTGATTAGGACTCGTCGATTATGCTTAATTTGTAGGTAAAACATTGTGAGCAAATTCTTATTTTTTATCTCGTATATCATAATCATTCACTTCGTTGTTATTTTTCAATTAAAAAAAATCAAACATATCAAATATATATAACAATTTATGTATTATGTATTATTGTTTATTATTTTGAAGCAAATTAAATGTTTAAGTCTTTAGTATCGTTTATGAATAACCTTTTGATAAATGGACGCTACGCCACATGCGCAGTATACTTTACCAGGTGCCATTTTGCTCGAAATCGACGGAGGAGATAACGAAAGAAACGACTGGAAATTTCTCAAAAAGCACCGCAAAAATTACATTTGGCGAGGTAAATATGTTTTTATTACCGAACTCGAGAGCTATACGATGTACTGGTAATATTCGTTTGCATATTTGTTTTGTTTTGGGGCATTTCTAACCTCTTAATGTTTTTGCTTGTTAGCTCGGAAGGAAGTTGTTTTTCTGGACGGCGGTAGCGAGTACGGAGTACTATGGTCGTATAGTGTGTGGTTGTTAGCATAGCCTCATTAGTTATGCAGAAGGTGTAGGGATCTCCGTACAGTAGTACGTGCACGCGATGTATTGCATTGCCCGCAACGCAATAGCGTCAGGTGACCACGACATTTCCTTGCGAAACTTGGCTGGAAATTGGCCAAGTTGACTGATATTTTTTTTTTTATAAAGTAGACATATATTTGCCTGCATCATCAGCTTGTACCGACGTCATTGTCACGTTTTGATATTCCGTTCATAATTCTTAGTTTTAGTTTCAATTTTTCACTTCGATCTTGCCATTACCTTATGGCTTGTATTGTAAGTTGTAACAAGTTACAAAAATGAACTGGGTGAAAAAAAAACCTCAGAAATCAATAATCGAATAGGAATTACCTCGATTCTGTGTTACCTTAATTTGATTTTTCCTCCATGATTTATGCAATTCAGAACACTTTTTCTTACTTACAAAATGTGATATCTCAAAATTCTCAATACATGTACATTCATACGTGGAACATATGGGTGAAAAGTTATGAAATTTAATGGGGACTAAGCCTAGGAAAGTTGATATTTCACATTACTATAAATTGTTACTTTAAGTTTAAATGTATATATTCCGATCGGTCATATTAATTTACTTATTAATTGTGTGTATATTGCATCAAAGACTACAGGTAGAAATAGGGTGTTGTGCAGTTGTGGAATTCTAAACAATAAATAAGCATTGTCATTGTTTGTATTGAGTCATCGTTGTTTTGAGTTTGACTCTTCGGTTGAAAAAAAATGAACAAACCTTCATGTTTCAACTTAGAGAGAAGAATGAATAAATCCACGATACTGAAAACTGATAAACTGCCGAGTTGCCTAACTATGTATATCAGTTCTGACAAGAAATTTTGATCTGTCACAAACGGGAAGTGTTTTATACATTGTCAGTATGCCATGTAGTTTGCAAAAACTGATGCCCTTGAGACTGTTTGTCTGTAGATTGACAGAGACACCATGATTTTTATCCTGCTCAACATCAACACTAATTATGATGACACTCACATGTAAACTTGGGGAATTTTGTTTATATCTCATATGCAACATTAAATCATGTAATGAAACTTGAAAGACATAATTTATTAATGTGTTCATTTTTTGTTCATATATCAGGCATATGAATCTACAAGTAGCATACAAAAGCATAAACATCCATTAAGAAAACAAAATGGGATTGTGCATTAATGTTATTTTTAAAAGACATTAAAAAAAATCATTAAAAAAACATGTTCGGTTGAGTGTTGTAGGCCTAGTGGCCTACATTCAATTAGAAAAGAAATTGCAATTAAAATACATAAAAGATCGAACATGTGGACATTTTACACATCACTCACCACGTCTACAACAAACTACCTCGAAAACATACATGTAAATAAGAGAAGAAAACTAGTTAAGAGATCAATCAAAATCAAGATATGAGGAAGGGGAGGGTTGGTTGTTGAGACACAATTTCTGACCAAGGCTTTAAAGTTTGTCACTTATTTGTCTGTTCGGACAAAAGCGAGCGCATTCCTGAAGTAACAAGTGGTGTATAAAGCTAGGGGCTAATACAAATGATTATCCAGTATAATTAGGGTTGGCGATTTGTTCATTTTTGTTGGTATTTTTAAAACCAGATTTTCATTATTCAAATCGATTTTTTAACTATAAAAAAAATACAGATTCTTGTCGTAATATGTACATATAAGTACAGACAACTATTATAATCAATGAATCTTAACAGGGCTACAATTTATTAAAAGTTAAGCTGGATTCCAACAGGAATAAAGATTTAATTGAACAAATCAGAAATATTTAATTTATGTAAATCAAACGTTTATTTTAATGATTATTTTGAAGAAGACAAAATGTCTTAAAATGTAAAATAATGTCAGGGGCGGATCCAGGGGTGTGGGGCGCACGTTCCCCTTTCTTCCAGCAAAAAGAAAAAGAAAGAAAGAAAGAGGGAAAAAACATACAGAGGGAGAAAGATTCAAAAATAGAAGAAAAAAGATGGGGGGGGGAGACAAAATGAGAGCTAGCTTTGATCACCCTGAAATTTATCCGTCGCTATTGAATTGGCGCAGTGTGTTTCCATGCTCCCCCCCCCCCCCCTTTAGAAAATCCTGGATCCACTCCTGGATGTTTCCTAATGTTCCCCTCTGTCCCCCATGGGTTTGATGTTGGTGCAACTAGTACACAGGACACAAGCCTGATGGATCTCTCAGGGGCTCAAGCTTCTAGATGCTTTTCGTATGAAACATACAAGCGGACAATCAGCAGACAAATTAACCAGGCAATGTGTGGAAATGACCATGCTGTTCCAAATTATGTAAAACAGTGAAAATTATAATTATTGGCGATGAATTAATTAAGATCATATGGTTTCGGCAAATGAATGCGAAACAATAAAATGAGATATCGCATTATTGATGATTGTACACACTACAGACCAATTTTAAAAAACTCACTAAACTGATTTATGTGTAATTGCTGAATTATAATGCTATTCAATTACACAGGTTTTGAAATTCATCAACCTTGCCATCTCAAGGAAAGTGACGGATAACCCTGCAAATTTATCACTTGGGTTGATTTTTTATAATTGGAAAATTATTATGCGTGGTCCAAACTGAACAGCAGCTGTCACTGACTGATAGTGATAAATAAATGAAATTCATTTCTGAGGCAGTACTTTGGCTTATTAGACCAGTTGTTAGCATTTTCGGAGTGACATAACTTTGGTTTATGAATCTCTGCCAAAAAGAATAACACATAATTTGTTTTTTTCACAGATAGGCTACTGTAAGTCCTCTTTTAAGTTTTTTTTTAATTAAAAACCATTCTTACGTTAAGTTATTTGATTAAATATGTATCTCCAGGACGTTTCCATTCACTATAAAATCAGACCGCATTTTTATTCATCCCCTTCATTTTAAAACTATGACTAAGCAAACAAAAGTCCAGTTACAACAATTAATGCCCTGACAAAAGATATGTAGGCCTTTACTGTAGATGTACATACACCTTGTACAATAGCGCTCCGCACTAATGACGTCACACGAGTGATTTGGCCAGCACACCCCATGTTTGTCTGAGTTCCGGTGTGCTATTTTTAGTGCAAGTGCGGAGTGCTATTGGCCTTTTTTGCGGGGGGGGGGGGGGGGGAATGTCTAATTCTACATGATATGTGGTACAAGCAAACATGTTTAGTGTGAAAAGTGGTTTAATTGCGAAAAGTGCTGGTTCAGTACCACAAAATTTAACAAAGTAAGGACCGGATTAAAAGATTTTTATTGAAGTAATGGTGGAAAGATTAAAGAAATTCTGTTCTGTTTTTCACTGTTTTCTCACAAAGTTGACACCGTATATGGGACTGGGAATTTGACAGATGACTTTTACTGTATCTTCCTTGATATTTTGCCCATTAATCTGCATTTCTTTGACAAAAACCATATATGATATTACCTTTAAAACTATTGTGTTTTCTTAAATTATCCCAGATTGGGTTTAATATGTATACACAAACTTCAGATTTGTACATTTTAATCATTTATACTTATATGTATGGTGCTTAAACATATTTCAAAACGCACTTTACACAACTTTCAGAAACAAATCTTTAAATACAACTTTATACATGACATGTGCAAAGTCTGCAAACTTCTGTTAGGAGATTAAGGCTATGCACCATTAAAATAATGAATAATTATGTACGTAATGAACATCTTAGAATATTACAAAATGGAAGCTTTAATAAAAGCTTACTTAATTTGAAGGTTTTAATGTTACTCCTTTGTGAATAAATTCCCCCCCCCCCCACAATAAAAAAATAAAATAAATGTTTTTGAGTTTTTTGTAAAGCTAATATAATTTTTTTTTTCTTTGAAGCCCGCTAAGCCAGAAACCTAGATAAGCTGGTCTGGCAATCAAACATGTCAAAAATCAATTTACAGCTAGTAATGCTTTTAAAAGTGTTTATTTGTAGCTAGTTGTCAGTAATAACTACTCATTCGTGGGATTTGCAATCACATGTCCTGTGAGATGTTCAGTTCAGTTCAGTTTATTATTATTCTTCTATTATGTCATCAAAAATTGCATTAAAGGGTTTTTAAAACTAGGAAATACAAAATAGTGAGGAGATGTATAAATTGGTACGAACTGGAACCATTGCCAGAGAGATTTAAAGTGATGGAAAATTGATGAAAACGGTTCACAAAGGCAATCAATGAAAATAATACACTCAAAGAAATATTTAATGCATAAACCAATAAACCAGAATTAATGAATTAAAGCAGTTAAAAAGATGCATGCAACATAATAGAAGTGCTGCAAACTTGAGAAACCTTTTTGTTTGTTTGGTTTTACTTAAATACATTTACAGTATTTCTTTCTTTTTTTTAAGGATACCGGTATTTGCAAAGGATAATAAATGCTGAATCTGCACTTACTGTGGAGTGGAACGCTTGTAATTAATTTTAAGTCGACCTGATAGAGATATCAAGGAAGGAATCTTTTTATTACTTTTTATTACTTATTAATCTTTTTATTTGCAATGTTTCTTGTGAAGTGCCTTTCTGTAATAATGTGGACATACAGTATTGTAGTAAGGGCTATTCTATTAATCCTACAGCTTAAAGTTACCCTTGATGGATCTGAAAATAAAAATCATCTAAACGTGCTAAAAGCCTAATTAAATTAACAAAACCAGTAAATCCGCATGCATTTCATTCAAAATGTTCCTTTTGATTATAGAAATCAATTGAAATCGGACAAAAAATTGGAATTTCCAAATTGTAAATGAGGTCGCACTATTAAGACTATCCAGTGCTGTATCTGCTAGCCGAATGTGAATGGATTTGATGAAAATACCCGGTGTGTGACTGTTAGCATTTTTCACATAAAATAGGGTATGGGACTTGAAATTTCACAAATGACTGTTACTGTATCTTTCTTGATATTTTTGCCAATTGTTCTGCATTTCTTTGACACAACAAAAGCATGAAACTACCTTTAATCTTTTTATTAAAATGAATTATCTTACTGCACTATAAGAATAAATTTAGGTTCATATATTGGCCATTTGTCGTCTTTTTTCATTGTTTTTGCTATTGAATAGATGTTTATATCTTATGAATATTAAATTATTCATAACAATTTATTCCATTTGAATAAATATTTGTTTCCTCAACAGGTGTTAGGATACAAAATCCTGTTGTTGTCAAATCTTCATTAATGTTGCTTAATATTTTTGGTGACAACGTTCTAAGATACTCAAAAGTAATGAACGTGTTTAAATTCAATTTTTAGGTTAAGAATCCCACACAGTTATTTTCGTCAAGTTTTCGTGTTTTTACAAAACTTGGTATGTTTTGTGAAATCGAATATGTTAATATACATTTTTTTTCTTATAATTTTGTTTTCTTGTTATTGCAGTGTGTGTCCTCAACTTCTTCAGGAACTCTTTTGGCATTTTCAAGAGACATCATGTAAACTTTAAGATGAAGAAGGTGACTGTGTGATACGCAACAAGTCTTGTAGTTTGAGATATTGACGTGATCTTGCTGATGGGACATGATGGCAGCCAACCAGCCCAAATCTCCAAGCCAGGCACCCGTGCTGTCGCCGACAATTCTCATTGTACCCAAGGTGAACCTTCAGCAGGATAAGAACCAGACCACCAGCCAGGCGGACGGCACATCCCAGAGCACGGCACCACCCTCAGTGCCACCTGCATCGGGCATAACGGCCGCTCCGCAGGTCCTGCTGAATCTCAAGCAGTCCCAGCTTGGCCAGAATGCAAACATCTCTTTGGGGAATAACATCACCCTGACGGTTCAGCCTGCTCAGCAGATGGGTCAGACCGGTGTAATCCCGCAGCTTGGCACCTCCCAGGTCAAGCTGGACGTCCGCAAGAGTGACACTCACAAGCGGCCAAACAAGGTCGGGGCTTACCTGAAACCACCGGTGAAACAGCCCATGCAGGTTCCTCAGAGAGTGTATAAAAGATCCGTCGCGGCGATCCAGATGCAGCAACTGAAGCAGATTGAGAAACAAGCCCAGACTAGTGGGGTCAATCACCCGGTGAAGACGCAAGGCCACCCGCTACCCAACTCTCAGCCGGGTCAGTTTTCTGCCGTCCTTCTCCAGCCACAGCAGTTGCCGGGTAATGCAGCCAGCAGCTTGTCAATAACCACCCCTAGCCCAGCTGCGACCACAGTCGGAAAGTCCACGGCAGGCAGTCCCACTTCCACTTCCAAGAGCCAACCCGTGCTGGTGCAGACCGCCATGTCTCCCAAAATCATTGTCCAGGCTGCGCCGACCGGATCAGGGCAGCAGTCTGGACCGGGCAAGCCTGTCATATTTACAGGTGGGCAGAGATTCACCATAGTTCCCAACACCCAAGGCGGCTTGCTATCACCCACGTCCATCGCACACTCTGCAGCGGGTGTTAGCACAGGCATTGCTAGACTAGTGACTCCTACAGTTGCCCAGTTGGCACGTCAACAACGATTGCAGAAAATGACCCTGGCAGCGCAGCAGCAACAGCAACAGCAGCAGCTGCAGCTGCAGCAGCATAACCTTGCAGCCCTGCAAGCCAACGCCATGGGTCAGAGACCTCTTGCCCTCAAGCAACCTACTACCAGCCCACTGCAGATTTCCCCGGCTGTTGCTGCCGCCTCCATGGCACAAACACAATTTCAAGCAGTGGCACCTTCTACCACCAGCACCACCATAGGCCAGATTCAGTTCACTCCCAGAATACCGTTAACCATTACCACTCAAGCCCAGCAGCTGCAACAGCAGCAGATTCAGACTTTGGCATCCAAGTCCAAAATCACCCTCGGTCAGGTGGGTGCCATATCCAATGTGCATCATCTCACCTCATCCACCACGACAGCAACCAACTCAACAACTCTCTCAGCAGGAGTTGCCAACACACAGAGCCCCTCAGTTCTGACAGACCACCAGCAGACGCCCTTGACCATCATCCCCAAGCAGTTCATTCTGTCCTCGGGCATCCCCGGACCCAACAACCTACAAGGAACCTTCAACCTGCAGCCCGGGAACACTTCCCTGACCACCGTGCAGGCCAAGCTGATCCAGACACCGGTGCAGGGAGGAATCTCCACCCAGGCTGGTCTGCAGACTAACATAATGCTGCAGGCAGTGCCATACAACCAGGCCCAACCACAGGGGGTCAGCACAGTAGGCAGTCAGGCTCCCATACCAGCAGTTCAAGGTTCAACCCCCACCTCAGTGGTTCAGCCTCAGCTGATACAGACATGTGGTGCACAAGCTACTATTGGACTCATTCAGGTAAGTACCATTTACCGTAATTGCTCATGAAAAGCATCATGGCCTGAATTACACAACTACACTTAAACTTATAATTCCATTAATTATGCCTGTATCATTTCCATCATTATTTGAAGGAGGAGATGAAAAAAGTAACAATTTCATTTTTTTCATTTTTTCTTTGTTAAATTAATAACATATTTGGGTCCTTTTATAAGGGTAAGGGTTGATAGAAATGCAATGTTGGCCGATAGGCAGTTAAATTTTCACCTCCCAGAAAGAAATTCTCCCAGATTCCCAGACTTCCCCCAAAAATTACATCCATTGTGATAATTTTCTTCTACAGGTGAACCTGTCCCAGTCGCAGCAGTCCCTGGCCACGGTCAACAGCCTGAGTCAGCCCATCGTCCGCGCCACCATCCAGGCCCCAATACCACACTCCCAGACAGACGGCTGCAGTCAGCAGACCCTGACCTACAGGCCTCAGCTGCTGCAGGTGACCGGCCTCCCCAATCAGCAGTACCTGCAGGTGCTGCCTCAGCCCCAGCAGCAGCAGCAACAGCAGCAGCCTTTACTGCCGCTGCAAGCAGGTGCTCAGGTCGCAAAGGTAAACATATTTATCCAATGCACTATTTGCAGTTTTAAAGCCATGTCACACAAGAAAATTGCTTGCAGGCAACCCGGAGGCAACCTCATTCCACAAGAAAAATTCCAGTAGCACAAATTGTCATTTTTCTGGTAGTTTCTCACTGTTCTCGAGAAAGATTTTTTAATGAAAATTTAAGGTTGATTGTTAGTCCTCTTGAATGTTAAACAGTTTGATTTTCATATACCGTAATAGTTCTCGACACAAAGTGTTGCGTTTTTTGGGACACCCTGTATGAAGTATTGTTTATATCTATAACCTATTAGTATTAAGCATCAGCTGACGTGTAATGTGCAGATATTGATAATTGATATCATTGTTGATTATATCTCAATGCAGCCAGCGGTCTCCACACCCGTGCCGATCGCTCCCCGCATCATGTCGCCCAAGCTGGGCACGCCTCATCCGATACTCACGCCCATCGCTTCAGAAGCCGAGAGCACTTCAGATCAGAAGGAGTCCGTGTCCAGCATTGACGTGGCCTTGAAGTAATTTGGTCCACACTTTTTTGTCGTAGCATATGAAAACCTTGAAGACCATGCAATACATTGCCTCAGATCATTGGTTTCTCTAAAAAGCTTTTACAATTGTGATATAAGATCTAGGTTTCAAATGGCACACAGTTATAGCACAACCATGAACTCGTACGCTCAGAAACTTCTCGATAACGGCTACACATTGTCAGTTGCAGTGGGTAATTCAATTAGTGGAATGCCAACTGTGTTGTCATCAGTCTTTGTGTACCTGTGACGTTTTACTCATTTGCGCTATAAAGTGAAAGCATATTATCAACACGGAAAGTGACCGCACTACTTGCCAGTAAAAATGCATAGCCACCCGAACGATTACGTGTACCGTTAGCTATGTACGCATGTGCACTATCCGTGTGTGAATGAAACCTCTCTTTTGTAAACAAATTCATTACAATTGAATTTAACGACTGCTGATATTGAGAATATTGCATAGTCATTGTTCTTTCCGAAAATCTTGGGTCGGAACTTTAACTGCTTTGCTTTGTGTTTGTCTTACCTTAGGTACAAAATGCCCTATCCACAAGCACCCATTCCCCACAGGAAGCGAAGTCCCTCTGAGGTGGAAAATGATGAACAGGAAGAGAAGGAGGGTGAGAAGAAGAAAGAGGAAGCTACGATAAAAGAAGGTTGGCATCAGCTTGACCCGATTTGCCTAGCCCATTTGAAGCTTGACCCAGCTTACCCAGTCCATCTGAAGCTTGACCCAACTGACCTACCCCATTTGAAGCTTAACCCAACTGACCTAGCCCATCTGAAGCTTGGCCCAAATGACTCAGTCCATCTGAAGCTTGACCCAACTGACCTAGCCCATTTGAAGCTTGACCCAACTGACTTAGCCCATCTGAAGCTTGACCCAACTGACCTAGCCCATCTGAAGCTTGACCCAATTAACCTGGCTCATCTGAAGCTTGACCCAACTGACCTGGCCCATCTGAAGCTTGACCCAACTGACCCAATTAACCTAGCTCATCTGAAGCTCCACCCAACTGGCCTAGACCATCTGATGCTTTATCCAACTGACCCAGTTCACCTTAAGCTTGACCCAGCTGACCCAGTTGAGTTCACCATAAGCTTGACCCAACTGACCTAGCCCATCTGAAGCTTGACCCAATTAACCTAGCTCATCTGAAGCTTGACCCAACTCACCCAGTTCATCTAAACTTGATCCAACTGACCCAGTCCATCTGAAGTTTAACCAAACTGACCTAGTCTATCAATAAGTTTGATGTACCTGGCTCGGTTCATGTGTATGTTGACCCATCTACCCATCTGAAGCTTGACCCCAGTGACCCTATCTTAGCTAGACCCCACTGACCCATTCATAGCTTGATCCCTACCCGACTCAAATGATGCAGTAATCACATCCAGAGGCTTGAGTTCAATGCTTTTCTTCTCTTACAGAAGGGCAAGATGATGATAACATCGAGTTCACTTGGGAAGATTACCTAGAAATAACCGGCTCTAAACCTGCTCCACACAGTGCCTTCAAGCACGTAAGTAAAATCTAATACTGAACATTACTCAGTCAGAAAATTCCTTTGGATTCTGTCAGACAAATGGATTCACCCAAATGCTCTCATTACAACCCAAATCACAAGTGCTTAAATATATTAGCTTAAATAAGGTATTGGGGAGGCAGGTTAGCATTTGAGAGTGAACATTTGGGAGACTTCATGAATTAGGGAGCCATTTGGATGTCTCCCTTAGGTATCAGCTACCTTTTAAAGACATTTTTTGCTGTCGGTATGTTAATAGAATACAGAGAATGCTCTCAATATGAACATATGTAAGTGTCAAGTTTTTGTAAGTGTCAAGGATGTTTTTCCTAAGTTATTATAATAACTGTGTGCATATTATATAATTTATCCAGGTGGAAGCGAGCATTGAGTCCGGCGTCGCTGCCGGGATGAAAGTGGAAGTGCCCAACAGTCAGAACCTCTACCCGCCCTGCAAGACCTACTGGATAGCCACCGTCATCTCGGCCTGCGGCAGTCTGCTCTTGCTGAGATACGGCGGCTACGGCAAGGATAGGTCAGGGGATTTCTGGGTGGACATGGCGTCGGGGGAGCTGCATCCCATCGGATGGTGTGCCCGGAATGGACGCAGCCTCTGCCCTCCTGACGGTACGGGAAATATTCTTGTCTTTCAATCTTTTGATTTTGCCTATCCCAGACCCCTCTTTCCCTCTCTAACCACCCCCCTTTTGTTCTTATACTCTCATCCATTTATGTGTATCTTTACTTGCGTGTTCTTGTCCTCTTGTCATTTAGCCTTCGATAAAGATCCTGCTAGGATCGCAAGTCAGGCCATCCTAACTCCTAGCACTTTCCTTAATACTCGAACTGTCCTTTCAGAAATGTTTCTCCCCCTCTAAGTATACCGTAACTGATCACTCACACTGCAATTTGTTGTCTTTAATTTTTAACAGCACCAACATCTGCATTTTTAATAAACACATGCTCACCCTTCATTGTATCAACAATTGTTTTTTCAATGGATCATGAAAATCTCTTTTGTGTAGTGCCTTTGTGTTCACAAAATTTCTTTTTAAATGACTAATTTGGAATTTTAACTGGAATCAGCACTTTGGTTTTTCTTTTCAGTTTACAGGAATTATTCATTTGTATCAAGACATGTTTAGGTTTTGCTCAGTCCATGTACAGTCCTCACTATCTCTTGAAGCAAGCCTCAAATAGATATTGGGATTTATCACACACCAACATTTTTCAAAATGTGTTTATTGTCTTGCTGCAGACCTGATGAATAAAGGCCCCAGGAATTGGGAAGACTTTCTGATCGCATTTCTGACGGGCGCCAAGAGCATACCGGAGTATGTGATTTACATCAGGAAGGTGAGATATATGTTTTATTGAAGATTATCTTAGGCAGGCATACACTTGATAAAATGTGACTGAATCGGGATCTGAACCCGAGACCACAGTGTTGCGTCATCTGAGCTATTAGGCCCTCGTTTGGAGGCATTTGGAGACACTGAAAAGCATGGCTGTGCACATTGATTTCACTGTACTCTGGACATTATTTGCCAGCCTGGGGTTGATTTCACCAAACTCATCGTAACTTTCTATCAATTGTAGAACTTATGGTGCATTGCAGCCCTACGTAGGATGCGATGGGTTATTCTTCATATCTCGAGTTACAATCGATTATAGGGCTTCATAAAATCGACCCCTGATCTTGCAAAGTGACGTCAGAAAAGATAGGTGTCTTGTAAAACTTGTATTCAGAGTGTCAAATACACATTGCAGCATCTGCTTTGCTTTGACTTGATGAAGAGGTTATTAAAGAAATCCTTGGTAACGCCTGCTGGTCTCCAACCCAAGTGATCACAATTTGGCATCAGAGCTCTGGAAATGGAGAGTTGAGTAGATGGAGCATAGCTTGAGGAGGGTGAACTTATTGAATTGAATTGTTACGAGTTTTCAATATCCTTGTCATCTATAAAGGTCTCCAGCCCTACGCCGGTGGACAGGATCAAGAAGGGCATGCGGGTGGAGATTCTGGATGACTTCAACCCTCGGCACGCCTGGATCGCCATCATCAAGGAGACCTATGGGGGTAGGCTGAGGCTACGCTATGCCGGCATCGAGGACGACAAGGACGACTTCTGGCTCTTCTACCTGTCCTGGCGGGTGCACCCCATCGGCTGGGCCAAGGAGAAGCTGGTCTTCATGAAGCCCCCTAGAGGTAGGGCGACCCTGGGGAGAGAGAGATCAGTTTTGCTACCTCGTCCTCTTTATATACCCAATCTAATGTAGAACCTAATCTATACAAGCAATTAACTGCTGCAATCTGATGACCTGAAATTTATAAAAATGCTTAGAGTTAGGAGGACACGTCTTTATTGAAGGCCTGCTAGGATCCAGCTAGGATCAAAACCCTTCAGGCCCTCCTAATACTCCAAGTATTGTATAACCTAATCTAACAGATTTCACCAAGCATTGCCTTGCAACCATCATTAAAATGAACCGAAATTTGAAATCACAAACTTGGAGTGGATAAAGCCGCAATGTACAGTGATCACAGACTGTTGACGAACCATTTCGAGCATAGTGAAATTGTCCCCTGGTCAGACGTGACAAAAGGTCCTGACTATATGAAAAGCTGAGAAGCAGAATCTACCGGGAAAAAATACCTTCCCTTGCTTCAGTAATATGTATTTTGTAGCAAACATTATTAAAAAACTTTTCTCCAAGCTCGCCACACGTTTGTATTCTGCCATCACACATGGGGTGGCCATCTTGGCCCATATACTGTCTAATAGACATTTCTGACATCAAATCTAACGTAAGGATTGGATGCGGACAAGAATCAAAAGAGACACTAGCAGAACTGTGAAATGTTCCGCTGGACTCTAAAAGCAAGAAATAGGATGAATGGCAGACAGTATCAGACTCGGCAAGCTGCTTCTCACTTTTCTTTCTTGTGTGTTTTTTCTAAAGTGCTGAAGAGGAGAAACGCAAATAACACGGAGGCAGCTTGGAATACCACCTACCAGTATGCACTGTCTGCCGCCCTCAAGGAGGCTGCCTTTCCCAAGGAATTCTTCAAGGTAAACACAGGTCCTTAACCTCTGAAATATCATGTGCAGTCCATTACCATCAGCCTGGTGGGATAAAATTTTAGCTGATTTCTATTTTCATTAAAGGCACTTTCATACTTAAATAGCATACCAAAACAGAAATCTCCTCAGATTTACCTATTTGACGGCGCGACCATGGGGGTAGGAAACACCCACCATTACTGGTGTGTCCTCGCCCGTATTTTGTCCAGCAACAAAAGAATTTATGTCCGCCGCACTCTATACTGCAGGGTGTACATCCCCTAATCATGGGACGTACACCCTGCAATTATAGATAGATACACTGCAGCGTAGTGTAAATTCTTTTGTTGCCGGACAAAAGGCAGGCAGCGACACTCCAGTAATGGCAGACAGTATATAGTGCCATCGGATCAGTCTATAACTTGCATCTTATAAAGATGTTGATGGTAGAAACATACCGTTTTCATGTTTCTGCCTGAAATGCTGTATTTATCCAGAAAAAGAGTAAAACCAATTACCAAAAACAGAAGAACGGAAGATCAGAAGTAATGGTGACAAGATTTTTAAAATGCTATGGGCATTTTTCACTGTTTCTCAAAAAGTGGGCACTGTATGGGTCTTTGAATTTCACAGATGACAGTTACTGACTGTATCTTTCTTAATTTTTTTGCCAATGAATCTGCATTTCTTTGACAAAAACCCAAAATATGAAATTACCCTCAACAAACAAAGATAACTGGCATTTTGGGACACCGCCAACGTAGGGCTGGATTCCAATCCGTTGATAGATTGCTGGTAAGGTATTCTGAAGGTCACAAGTTCAAAGCCAAATCCATTTTTCCTTTATTCATCTTTATGTTGATGTATTTTGTTAGGATTCGCAAATATAATTCGGAGCTTTACTACAGTGTTATGGTGAACCATATGAATAAATCTCTTTGGTTTTTAGTGGGGTTGGGGAAGGGTGTGGAAGAAAGGTTCTAGAAGTTTCAGAAACGTGTTCTTTTCCTCTTGTTCCAGGACCAGCCAAAGATTCGCTGCCACCGCTTCAAGAAGGGCATGCACCTGGAGGCCATCAACCCCAAGGTGCCTTCGCAGATCTGCCCGGCCACAGTCACGGAGTGGCTGAACGACAAGTCCTTCCTGGTCACCATCGACTGCCTGATGGAGGAGGACAAGAACAAGATCACCTTCATGTGCAACGCCGACTCGGGCGGGATCTTTCCGGTCAACTGGTGCGAGAAGCACGGCTATGCACTCACGCCCCCTAAGGGTAAGTTGTTTTTCCTTGCTGTGGTTGTAGTTTAACCCACTACTCCTACCCTCTTCCTCCTCCCCCAGCTTCGTATAAAGGACAACAATCGTGCTTGCATTTTTGTGGGATTCATTTTCATATCGTCTTTACTACTTAATGCTTTCCCTGGAACTTGTTTAGGAAAAAAAAAAACTGAAGCAATGAATTGGAGAAAAGGGAACATTGGAGAGTGTTCTTGCTTAGTTTTTCTGGTATTTATTTGTTTGTTTCAAACAATGTTTGTATTGTTTTGTTGCTGTCATTTTAGGGTTTGAAGGAATCCGCTTCCAGTGGAGCACATACCTGAAGAAGTTTGAGACCAAGGCAGCTCCTAGAGATCTCTTCAGAATAGTAAGCTTCATTCATTATTAGTTAGATCATTAGGCTATGCATGGCGGAAGCACACAAGGTAATTAGTTGTGCAGTTATTATACTCTTTTTATGAGTTTGGGTGGCTTTGAAAAGAGCCAGTCAACTAGGAGTTCCGGTCAGTATGCTCTAGCCGTCTTCAGGAGAATGCTGCAGCTTGCGAGGTGGAGACTGAACTTGTAAATCAGACATTTGCATCGTGATGACTGACTCTGACTCTTGACGAGACCAGATTTTTGCCACTAAACAGGATCCAACAGAATTGTACCCACCTGTTGTTGGATCTTGGCGGATTCTTAGAGAGTGATCAGGCCTGTAAAGAGATTTTTCCCTCTTCAATTCTGCAGCATTCCAGGGACCATGAGTTCCGTCCCAGCATGAAGCTGGAGGCCGTCAACCCGTTCTGTCCGTCCGAAATCTGCGTGGCCACCATCACCAAGGTGGTCAACCGGCACATGTGGATTCACTTTGACAACAGCAAGCTGCCCAATCTAGTGGTGGATTCAGAGTCCTACGACATCTTCCCCGTGGGCTGGTGCGAGAGCAACGGATACGTTCTCAAGGCGCCCAAGAAGCTCATCGGTGAGGGGTTGTCATTTTGTTGTACAGATTTTCATTGAAGTACGTCCATCGGGTTGCTTGAGCAGTCCCAGATAGTCAAAGATTGTCAGATAGGTGATATTAACCCTAACCCTCTGCACCGGCCAGCGGGCTCTTGTAATGAACCTTGTCATGAGAATGCTGCAAGCTCATGGTGAGTGTCTGTGCCCCTGTGGCTGTTGAGGTATTGCAGACCTTTATAAAACCCCAACGGGAATTAGTGTGGAGGCAATAATCTAGTCATGGTTCCTCCTTCTTGTTGAGTGAAGTTTGTACCTACTGAGTTGTGACATTAGGACTGTCAGACTGCCACAAGCACCACGTTCAGACCAGGCCCCGATTCTCAGGGTAAGTGCTGATAATGATAATTGAGACTATCCTTGCAAAGCCATAGTGTGGACACTTGCCAGGACTTGCCCCGTTGTTCCTGCCAAATATTTTGGTTTCAGGGACAATTTTGTGGGGAGAGGCTCGTAATTGATGTCTTCCAGCTGTTTTCAGCACCACGCTCGGTGATATAATTGCACAGCCAAAACCTCTTCAACCGTGATTTGAATTGTACCAGGAAAGCCGGGGCCATTCGAACACAGTGTGGACAGACGGTTGTAAAAAAGATAAGCCGTCTCCAAACTGCCCCCGATAATCGGGACCTAATCGGGATGCACGGAAGGAAATATTTTGAAATTAACTCTCTGCTTCTTTGTTTCTTTTTTTTTTGTGGTTTGCTCTAAATATGCAGCAAGGAAAGCCAAGAAGGTTGCCATTGTCTGGCCAGAGAAACACAAGTAAGTCTGTTTCATTTATTCTTCTCTCCACCACTCTCCCATCCCCTCCCCTTCCCCACCCTCTCTCCCCCTTTGTCCATCTCTGTCTATATTAGGCAGAAGAGCACCACACATTCAGTTGTGTTTTTTTTTCTTCTCTTGACAATCTGTTCTTACCATTGCAGACCCCGGCCGACCATCTCACCCATGAGTCCGGGCAGAGATCTCTACCAGAAGATACGGCAGCTGAGCAGGGACGAGGATTCTGCAGAAGGTACATACACAGAGTATGTTCTTACACTGCTGATAAACCTTCACCGAGTCTGGCAGAATCTGCCAGAATCTAGCAGTGTGCAGTATTCTTGGGCTGAGGGTGCACTTGGATCACGTTGGGGCCATCAAGCCCCATATATGAAGTTACAGCGTTCAGTTTACTTGTGATTATTGTGTTCTTCACAAGTTTGACTCTGAAGATGGTTTTAGGACAGATCCGGGTGATTAGGATTTTAAAGGGGTTTTAATAGAGAAATTCAACCATATGTTGGGCTTGTTTGCACCCTAGTATGTTAATAAGGAGCGTGTCTGCAGTTCTTTCTGAAATTATTCTTTTCAGTTGCTATTTGATTAGAGCAAAAACTAAAAATTTTGAAAAGGAGAGCAGTGCTTCATGGGGCATGATATGTCATTGAATGAATTGAATGTTCGCTGTAATGCACAGTAGGAAAATGAATACTGGTAGTAGACTGTTCACTCATCGAGATATGTGAAGTAATTTACAAAAATCAGAAGGAATTTTTCTCCTGGCAAATTGAAGTGATATGCTACGATTGATCCTACTAGTAACCCTTTCCCCTCTCAGTCTGTCTACTCCTCACCTCTCATATCTTCACTTCATCAACAGGTCACGGCATCGACTGGACCACCAAGGTCTACTTCAACCACAAGTGTTTCTCGGGCCCCTACCTGAGCAAAGGGCGCATCGCCGAGCTGCCCAAGGCCGTGGGCCCCGGCATCGTGCTCTTGGTCCTGCGAGAGGTGCTGTCCCTGCTGATCAATGCTGCCTACAAGCCGCCCAAGGTGCTGAAGGAGCTGGAGATTGAGAGCGAGGAGACGGCCGGAATGAACGGCTACCTGCAGGTCATGAAGGCAAAGTGAGTCATCCTGCAAGCTTTCCAAACATTCCTGCAAACATTCCTTCCCAACTCTACTCTGTTACTCTCTCTCAACAACTAAATACTGATGAGTGTCTGAAAACTGATGTCACAAAGAACCAAAAGTCCCTTCATGATTTTGGTATGTACACAGACTTTAGGCCTGAGTCATCCTGCAAGCTTTCCAAACCATTATGAGCAACCTCACTCACATTCCTTCCCAGTTATACTCTCTTTTACTCTCTCTCAACAACCAAACTACAAAATACTGATGAGTGTCTTACCACTGTCACAAAAACCAAAAGTCCCCTCATGATTTTGGCATGTACACAGACTTTAGACCTGTTCCCCTTGAGACATTTTTTCGAATTTCTAATGAAATTGTTTCTAAGAAAAGACATTTAAAAATGTATAAGCTTTGCCCCTGAGATCGTTACTTTGCGATTGATTCTCAGTTTAGCAATGGATTTGGGCTTAAGTGATGATCGCAAAGCCTTTTGTGAAATCGGCCCCTGTGATGATTCAGCTACCGATTGCTGTGTCTCTGAAGGGCATCTTGAATCATTCCGCCTTCCCGATTGTCTCTTCCCGCGACCAGGTACAAGGGCAAGAGCTACCGGTCCCTGGTGGAGATCTGCCAGTCCTCGGGCGAGATAACGGACTACCTGCGCACCACCTGCATCAAGCTGGAATGCTGCCCCAATCTGGTGTCTCTCAAGTGCGTTGGGGAGGATGAGGAGTGCCCAGACAACTGCACCAACCTGACCAAAACTAAATACAGTATGTTAAGTCTTGATCATCATAGAAACACAGGACTTAAATGTAGCACTAGTGTCCGGAGCGGCTTTTGAAGCCCTCAAGCCCTTTCAACTTTCTTGGCAGTCTATAGCCACGGCTGCTGTGTAAGGCACACAAAGGCTAATCAAGCACAAAGCCATCTCTACCCTAACAGGTACCCATTTACTCCTAGGTGAAGGGAGTGTGTCTTTCCTAAGGAACTTGATACCACAAACCCCATGGCTGGATTCGAACCCACAATCTTTAGATAGACCACAAGATCTTGGGTGCAGCACACCTGCTGACCATAGCACTCCACTGCCACGGCACTGTCAGATTCACCGTGGATTAAATGAATACATTATTTTTTTCGGTGGTTGTCATTTATACAGCCTACCAGTACGGCAAGAAGAGAAAGTTCCACCACATTGGACGACCGCCTGGTCGCAAGGCCCCGTCCAAGCCCCTCCTGCCCCCGCCCCGCAAGGGAGGCAGGCGCCGCAAGAAGCGCAAGCCGTTCGTCCACCGTAAGAGGCACATCCTGCTGCAAGAAGGCGGCGAGGAGGGCAACGACAATCAGGATGCAGAGGAGGAGACTGAGGAGAGACAGGAAGCAGGAGGTCGGGGTGGAGGTGGCACCCTAGCCGGTGTCAAGAGGAAGAACACCTCGCAGACCGTGGCGCATGCGCTGCTGCAGTCAGCCAAGAGGAAAAAGGTGAGACTGGGAATTTTCCTCCCATTCAAACTTTGATGTATAGGGTGAGGAAGCTTGTATGTACTAAGTGATGGGTTTGGTGCAATACCCTTAACCTCCGTTAAATTCCAGGCTTGGTTTAATAAAATCAAGTCATATTCATGGGACACTATTCAAGACCGATATCCAACAAGGCCTCTTTTGCCCCCAGACCTTATCAAGAGTACCATCACAATGAAGAAATGGCTATGTCCCCCATCCAAGCCCAGTCAGTCTGTGGTCAGTGTGCAACTCTGTGAGAGTCACCCCCCACTTGTCCTTGTTCGTTTCAGATTCACCCAGTCCCACCGAAGCTGGTCCTACCACATCGGGAGCGAGGGACCAGGCTGAAGACGTTTGCTGCCATACTCACCTCCAACAGGGCCCAGAAGAAGGTAGAGAAGGAGAAGAAAGAACAGCCCGCCCCCAACGCTGCCAATCACAACAAAGGAAAGACAAAGGTACGTCACTCATTCACTTGTGATGTTTTTGGCAGCCCGATTTGTGAGCATGTTTCTGCGTTAGTTATTGGTTCTGCGTTCTGGCGGCTTCGGTTCTGCTTCAAAGGCATCATTGGTTCAACCGAACGAGAATCGAGGGAACGGATTGGTTTACAGTCCAACATTGTCCGCAGATCTGACGCCTTCCGTCATGTCCTCCGCCATTTTGGTTTACATTTTGCAAAAGGCGCTTTGGCTCCCTCCCTGACTATGTTTCTATGACGTCAAAACCACTTTCCTGCGGACTATTTCACCAAGCAATAAGATTGATCTTAAACCGTGAATCAATCTTTATTGCTAAGCAAAGTCTGACGTCACAATATAAATTACTATGGTAACAGTGACATTTCAAAGTTAAGATTAATCTTAGCGTTTTGTGAAATCGACCAATGGTCACGTCCACCAAAACATGGGATTGTTGCCACCAGCCTGGGGCCAGATTCTTAAGGCTGCTTGAGAATAAGAATTTTCTTGGCGTGAAAAGTCATCCTTGTTAAAAACAGGACCACCAACAATATTTGCATGTCATGCTTGTTGATTGTGACTTGTATTCGGCTATTGTTTGCTTTATACCATAACATTCACTTGGAATGTTGGCTGGTAACCTGATTTCATGTAACATTGATTTTCATGCTGAAGCAAATTCAAATGTTATTTTTAAAAAAAAGCAGCTCTTTTGGAATGGGAGACTTTTGACTAACCATTGTAAACGGTAGTTTGCTGCCCTCTATCGGTAGCCCGCTCCAATTGGTTCCTGGTGGGTTGCATATGTTGGTTCATCTGGAGCTGCCAGGCCTAATTGATAGGGCTGAACAAAAAAATGGACGAAAGACCAAATTTAAAAGGATTGCCCCCTTGGAAGCAGGCTTCAGAAGCAAGTACTAGCATACATTTGTGTGCTAAAGAGAGAAGATGTTAAGTTTCATTACACAGGACCAAGGGCCAATTTTATAAAAGGTACGAGGCGTCGCAGAGTTAAGATGCATCCATACTCTATGGACTCATCGCATCTATTGGGCGCGTCGCAGCTACGACGCGTCGCATTGCGACGCATCGCGGAGCTTTATGAAATCGGCCCCAGTCCTTTCAGAGGGACCCCTTTATCTCACCAGTTCTATCAGAAATCACCAGTTTTCCCTAGTGAGATATCCAAAATGCACTATCAAGTTATCAACTGTAATATCGCCTCAACCTTGCAAAGCCTCTGATATGTGATAGAAAAGACAATCCATGATTTAAAAAAACGTATACTGCATATTAGAAATGATATATTAGATTAACCTTGACCACCTGTGCAATTTGGCTTGGAACCTTTAGAACGGATCCAAAACCCTGGCATTCCGTCCAAATCCAAATATGTCCCATACTCTTTGGATGTACACACCATAGGCTTAGGTGTCTCTAGTGTCAAGGGGGAGATGGGAGATTTCCTGTGTAAAGGGGTGGCAGCTGGTGGGATATCTACTTGTGTGGGGTGTAGAGGTAATAGTGGGCTTGAACAGGGCTTGAAGTGGAACCACACAGTTCTTTTTCTATGAGATGTTAACATTAATAATGTCATGTAATGTTTTACAAATTTGAAGAGGAATTGAATTATTAGTAAGGCGTCCTCCTATTTTATAATAATAATAATAAACCACTTTTATATATCACAATCAGACATGTCTCTAAGCGCTTGTAAGAAAGAAGGAGAAAGAAATAAATAAACATGGACGTACCTGTAGAAGGATTCACATATCAGTTTGTCTTTCAAATCAAAGTTAGAAATGGGATATTTCAAGTTTGAATTGTGGATATAGGTTTTAGGTATCGTATCACAAATTTGATATTGGCCTACTCCTATACCCTATTGTGATTGTTGTTTTCATTATTTTTAGTTTTATCTACCGGTACTTACTAAGTTACCATTACATTTTATTGGTTTATATCAAATATGTGTGTTTTCTGTTTTTGTACCAGTATTTTTTACAGCATCTTTGAAAAGTCAGAGTTTTTAAAACAAATGTAGATGTGTTGATTGCCAATTAGGCTTGGGTGATTCCATGCTGGAATCGATGAAAATTGATTCCAAATTTGGAATCGGAATCGAGATTCCACAATTTTGTGAATTGATCGATTTTGAGTTTTGAGTTTCGATTCCAAAATGCGTTGGAGCCATTCTTGGGTTGTTGAATCATTGAACCAACTGAAACGATTCTGACATTCTTCAAAGAAATAAAGCCTGGCTGATTTTTAGAACTTAAACGCGTGCAGCACTGTCTGTGTTTTGTCTGCTAAACAACAAATAGTGTTGTTTCGATTTGAACTTCGCACGTCACCTCCCAAAATTTGCCATTATTTCAAAGTTATTTTTCTTGGCAATAATTTGGAATCGATTCCGAGTGGAATTGCGATTCCAGCCTGGAATCGGAATCGATTCTGAAAATGCTGAAATCGTCCAAGCCTATTGCCAATTCCAAATTCAATCCTTTCCCTGACAATATTGACAGCTTCACCTAACAGCTCTGTTGGGCTTGTCTAGTCAGGTTAAGTCTGAGATTGAAAACCCGGTCCTGTTGTTTTGGATCGCTAGTATTCACCGTTTCTGTAACTTGTGTCTTGTTTTATTGCCCATGCTTGGCTGAAAAATGCTGGTTGTTTTTTTGTGAGGCTTTCAGTGATTAATTTAGACCAACAAATAAACTCAGGAATTTGCATTGTTTAATGAAAGATCATCTCTAGAGCCACTGATTTTCCATTTCAGAAAAGTGCAAATTCCATTTCCCAAATCCTCGGATTCCATTTAAGGCTGAAAAATTTGGTTTCAGACAAATCTGTTTCGTTCTATTCAGTTCCAAAAAGTTGTGTAACATGCAGTAAATAGCATACTTTACTGACTGTGTGGGCAATTCACTGGAAAAGCGTCGTAACATTTGCACAGTGAAGACTAACTTGTCAGACTGTGTTTTGTCACAAAAAACAGTCAACCATTGCAAGACAAAACCATGATTCAGTGACCATAGGAAATGTATAGCAATCAGATCACATAAATGATGCATTTTGTGAATTTAATTGGTGAATTTACTGAGGTTATTGAAAATGGAATTCTGTTTCAAGAAGCAGATTCCGTGAATTCCATCCGTTTTCCGTTTTTGCGGAAAATCAGTGGCCCTACATCTCCCCTGCCATTAGGCTTTCTCGTCAAACTTCCCAACACAATACGTGCCATTGTTTGTACCATAAGAAAAGCTCCAAAATGAATCTGTATTATTCAGGTGTGTATGTATCAATTATCGGAAAGTTGGCTGTCAACTGTGGTTTTTCTCAGAACAGAATTTATAGAATTTGTCCAACTCCAAGCAAACTGCAAAATTTGAGGCCAATTACCACAGATTTGAAAAACAATTTAAACAATAGAGTAAATGTATAAGCCTATAAGGCCGAAAAAAAAATTGTTGTGTTGCCCCCAGCGACCGACGGTAAAATGCCAAAACTTTGGGTCGGGATTTTTTTATTTTTTATTTTTCTCCGAGTCCTATAGTATAAAAACTCAACATTTTTGACAGAGAATGTAAGATTTAGCAGTAAAAAAGCGTGTCTCCTCAAAACGACCCAAGACCGTTGATTTATAAGCCCTGGTGACCATACATCCTGTTTTTATTCTTAAAATGTTTGAAAGTCGGCAAAAAAAAAATAAAATCGACCGACCGACCCAAAATTTGTATTTTTCCACTTGAGGGCAACACAACAATTTTTTTTGTTCGGCCTTGTTCATGGTTTTCAAATTTTGGTGTGAAAAAAAAATGATGATTCAGTTAAAAATTAAAATGTAAGGTTTCTCAGTCACATTAAATGCAGGATAGGAAGTGCCCAGTAAAATCTCATGCAAAATTCATCATCTTAATCCTACTCATGCCATGAAAATCAGTTATTGCACTTTCGAAGTGTCTCCTTAATCTCATGTTCTTGTATATATTCAAAGTAAATTGTACAAAAAAACTTCCCACATAACAGCATCTTCACCAAACACCCGAAAAGTGAAATGGCATTCTCCTAAACTGAAAACGAAATCAAAACAGCAAAAAGAGAAAGAAAAAAACTGTGGAGAAAAAAAAGAACAGGACAACAAGAACAAAAGATTCACCTTTTGAAGAAAAAAATGAACAAAATAAGGAAGCACTGCTGGATAGCACACAAAGAAAAAAGAATTTTTTGTGAAGTGCCAGTGTGTACTACACCTGCCCAGTCTGTGGGATGACCTATTGCAGACATTTGGCTGAAAAGATCACACGATATCCCATCTTTACAACCCGATCCAGCCATGGAAAGGGAGATAAACGGCCTGATGTGCTCCTTATTGTGGAATTACTGTAGATCAGATAACATACTCTGTTCTCCTCACACTACGGCCTATTGTTGAAATTGTTTATACACATATAATATTTTTTATTTTTTTAATGCTGACATTTAAGGATTCCTCTTCGTACCTTTGTTTGAATTTTTTGTGTGCGGTGCAGTGGTGTTGTTGGCAAGTGGGGAAGATTATTTTTGCAGACGCCCAGGAAAATATTATCTTGTTTTAGCGATTTGGCAGTCAGCCAAGTACTTTAGCTTTTTGCTTGTCTCACTGGGGCGTGCGTGACTCGTGCAAAGATGATCCCGCAGTTGAAAATAACAGCCATTCCCCCCCTTAAGGGAACATTTATATAAATGATTTATTTGCAAACTTGTGCATGTATGTAACAGTCACGATTAGGAAACACTGGTGTTGCTAAAAAAAGACCACTTAATATTTGCAAACAAATATTTGATGTCAAGAAAATAAAGGACATGATTTTTGATAATCAAAGAGGCCCCTGGGGGGAGATACGCATTTAAATTGCTAGCGATGTATATATATAGGCCTAGTCATCTAAAAATAAGTGAGAAAGTGGCTGGTTTGCACTTCCGCGATGAAGAAAGATACACGTAAGCCCCAATATAAATTGCAGATTGGATGCCAAATTTCTGTCCTGACCAAAGAGCTTGCAATTAGAGTCCATTGTAGACTGCTAGAGACTAGAGAGAGATGTTTTATAAATGAGTTCTGTTTCAGACAATATAGGCCTGCATTCAATTTAACACATTCATTTCCATTTGTTCCCATCCATTTCAACCAATTTAATAAAATGCGTCTGTTGTAATGTGTATCTTCATAATCATAGAATTGGAGAATGCATCTATTTTTCCCGTCTCTCTCAAAATTGATGAATTATGTGTCCTAAATTTGATGAAGGTCTGTCTTGTTTAGCGAAGTAGAGCATTTAAGTATTCTTTCTGTGAACATGGTGAAGAGAGCTGACTATCTTTTCATGGTTTACCATATATTTTTCATAGTAACTTGTTTTCAAGTCTATTGGTTAAAGGTACAGTACAGGATTGATTACATACCCAAACAAAAATGTTCACAAATTTACATGTATACGGTTCGAGGTATGAAGATGGTGCTAGAAGTGTATTTATCCAGAAATTAGTGTTAAAACAAAGACCAAAACAGTTTTGATCTCGGGGTAAGATCAAAAACATTCTTCATGTTTTATAAGAAAAACTAAGTTGGGTTTTTGCTATTTTCTCTTGACTCAGATGTCTGATTGACCTCAAATTTTCACAGGTTTATCATTTCATGTACATGTTGGATTAGACAAAGTGTGAGTGCTGTTCTGTGACCTTTACCAGTCATGTACAATACCTTTAACTTGTAAACACTAGTAGTAGTACATAATGTTTGAATTGTTTGTTGTTTCTTAATGTCTTCATCGATGCAAATGGGTTGAAGCGTTCAGTTGTTTTTTCTGTCTTCAAAATAAGGTTCAGTTACGTCATAGTGCAACCATCAAAAGCCATATCTTCTCGTAAATCTCACTGACTTTAATTATACTCATAACATCCACAGGAATCGGGGTTATTATCTTCCGTGTAAGAAACAACAACCTGCTTATTTCATAAACGACCTCCATTGCTCCGAAAGAGTTATCATAACATGTGGTAACATAAATCTTTATTACATGTATAGGCCCTACAGCATGTACAGGTTGTATCTTGTGTCCTGGAGATGCACCAGGTTTTAACGGGCATGTACAACATAGGTAAAGGTGACAGAGCAGCTGCAGGCTCCTCATAATTTGATTTGTCATGGAATAAAAACAAACCTGTGAAATTTTCAGCTCAATTGATCATTGGAAACGGTAGAAAACAGGCAAAAACTGTTGCTATACAATGCTACACCAAATTGTGTGGGAATAGCTGTCTCATTTTGTATTGTTCCAATCAAAATTGTTTTGGTATTTGACTCTTTTGGGTATAAATTCAGCATTTGAGGCAGAAACATTTTTACAGCATGTTTCTACCTTCACCTTCTTTATACCCTGTAAGTTATACGTAAATCTGTGAACATTTCTGTTTTGGTTTATTACCAATGTTGTATGCTCTTTAAGCCTGGAATCATGATATTTATTTTTATTGTGTACATTGTAAGTGCACTAACGATTAAATGAATTAAACCCTATATTATTTCTTTAGACAAACATGACAAATCTGTTAAACTCCACAATATAACATATCCTTTGATTTTCAAAAATGGTTATTGATTAATCTTGTGAGGTAAAAAATTGCACTTTTTCTGTACTGATCGACTATAATTTTATGTTCGATAAAAGGTCGTTTATGCCAGATTTCCATAGTATGAGTGTGGTTATTTTGGGGGAAAATCTGCAACTCTACGCATTTTCATTCAAATAAAGGCCTGAGAATACAATATCATTCTTTGGTTTTCAAAGAAATACAGATTCATGGGCAAAAATATCAAGACAGATACAGTAACAGTCATCTGTGGACATTTCTGTTGTGGTTTCTTACCAAAGTATGATACAACCTTTAACAGGTGAGCAGATTGATAACAGTCCTTGTACTGAGAATAGACAAGCAGCATCGATGCAAAAATACCCACTCCAATTTGGATAGATGTGTTTTTAGGGGGCACCTTACCATCCCTGACCCCTATCGCCTCTCTACTCCTCTCTTTCTCCGGCAGGCTTTCCTGTCCAATAGCAAGCCCGATGACCGGCTCCATCTCACTTCAAACCCCCTCAAGTGGAGCACCAGCGACGTTGTCAAATTCATCAACAAAACTGACTGCGCGGCATTGGCCAGGATATTTGAAGAGCAGGTGAGATTTGAATTCATTTCATCTCTCTCTTTTGTGTCCCATCTTTTATTAATTTGTTTTTATTTTAGAGTACCATGTATAGTACGACCAGCAAAATTCAGAATTGGACTTACATGTGCAAGCAATCTTTTTATTTTGATATCTCTACTTATACTTGATTCTAGCTTAAATGTTTAATTCCATTCTTAGTTTTACTGCCCAAATTCTAATGCAGGAAATGAGAAATGATTTAAAGGTAATATCATACTTTTTGTCAAAGAAATGCAGATTCATGGGCAAAAATATCGAGGAAGATACAGTAACAGTCATCTGTGAAAATTTAAGTCCCATATGGTGCCCAATTTTGAGAAAATAGTGAAAACGGCCACAGTATTTCTTGAGTATTTTCTCTTTTTATTTTTGATCTTTAAAATATCAAATATAATTTTGGTCACTGGTCATACTGGTTTTGCTCTTTTTCTGAATAAATACAGCATTTCAGGCAGAACAATTTCTATGTTTCTACCATCACGATCTTTATACCCTGTAAGTTAAAGGTAAATTTGTGAAGATTTCTGTTTGAGTGTGCTGCCAAAGTATGATACTTCCTATAAGAGAGATTGAAAAAAAGAAGACTATAAACAATCTGTTTCATTTTGTATGAGGGCCTGACGTAGCAGGATTTATCTCGAAGACTTGCTGCTAGGATTGAAACCTCAGGCCCTCCTAACTCTAAGCTTTTGATATATTTCAGCTCATTATTTCGGCTGATGAGTAGTTTGCAGCAGTTGAATTTCTGGTATTGACCATTTTCTATGAATAACAAATGGACGTACGCAGGAGATTCACCTTATTTCCATATCCAGCTGATAATTTTGTTATTTTGTTATTTTGTTATTTCCCTTGCTAGCTTTATAGCGACTTAAATTAAAGCTCACGGTATATAATCCAATATGCAAATGGTGTTTCAGTCATAAATGCTACAGGGTGTTTGTACATGGTTGATGAGGGGGGGAATTAATGCAGTCCTTTCCACTGGTTCATGCCATGATGCAGTTACCGTCTCTAGAGGACCACTGTTAAACAAACTCTTAACATCAGAATCACGTTTCATAAAGCAATATATTCATGGTTTTTTCGTAGGTTTTTTTTTTTTTTTTTTTTCGATGCATCACCAGTAAATAGAATGCAGATCTCCTCTTGAAAATTCAGCTGGCAAGGTGCCAAGAATCAAGAGGGCATCATTATTCATGTCATCATGACACGCCGTACAGTGGCGTGCTTTTCTATAATGTCTATAGGGCTCAAAATGCAGTGTGTTTGGATGGAATTTTTTTTCAAAACCTGTGTGGCAAAGACGAACTTGCGAAGCATGGTACTTGTAATGCTTGTGATACTCCCAAACCTCCCGCCACCCACCTCCCTGACAAAAAAAAATTGAATATTGTGCAGTACCCTGACTTCATCTTATTGCATGAGTGCAGTCATGAATTTAGTTCCCCTTGCTGGATGCACAGGTTCTCTGTGGCGTGAGTCAGGGCCATCTTACTGTAACAAACACTGGCCCGTGGTTGGCATGGGTGTACAATGGTTGCAAATCATTTCGTCTTCTTGACAGACGGCGTGACCAACTTCAACGTTTTTTGTAAACTTTCCATACCTGTACAAAATACCTACCAGCATTGCTTGTGTTGTTTCCATTACATTCAGCATTATCTTTTAATGTTTATGAAACGTTGTGTACAACTTTAGTAAAATATGTGGTTATTTTTCATGCCTTGCTTTGATTGCTCGCCATAGTTTCCTGACTTTCCTCCATCCTGGTTGGGAAAAACTTGGTCTGTGACGTTGCAAAAAAGGTCTATAGTGACCTCCACCCTTGGGAAGGATCTGGCAGCTTTACATGCCATCCAGTCTCATTCAATGGGGTCAGCCAATTTCAGGACATGTAGAATATACAGAGTTGACCATCGGTCAAGTGACTGTTTATACTGGACATAACAGTGGTCAAAGTTAAGCCACTAGATTGATAAAAAAGGTAGATCCTCGCGTTCATTCTGCCAGGTAGCTACATTTTAGTTTGGTCGTCATGTATCAACAGACTAGATATCAGTTAATGATCGTTTCAAATTTGCACGTACTGCCTTTTACCTTAAGCAGAAGTTAAAGAAAATTGTAGCACTAGTACACTTGTGTAAGGAAGTCCTTATATCTGTTTTGTTCTCTACGAAGCATATAACGATGCAAAAGTGTATTTAATCGTGTGGGTGTTTGGATGAATTGTAGCTGCGCCATCAGTGCGTGGGCGATTATATCCCTCTGCTTGGTCAGACGGGAAGGCCGTGAAATGCTGCATCCTGCCCACGCACGGCATTTTCTGATGACCTTTTAGAAGGATGTTGTAAACACGCTCAGAGTATGTAATACATGAACAACACTGTCCACCATGGCTGGAGTGTTGACCAGGCTGGGCTTAGAGCACAGCTTCACCGTGGCAACTTGCAATGATCTTTTGCTTAAAATGGACAGAATTAACACAATGTATGCCATTTTTTTAAGTGGAATCCAGATTTGGAAGCAAAATCATTATAGCAGTGTCTTGAAGAGACTCATATATTTTTAGCCATTGAGAAAGATCGTGCTGGGATTGAAACGTGTCAGGCCCTCCTAAGCATTTGATATATTTCAGGTCATTTTGGCTGACGAGCAGTTTGCACATGAGCAGTTAATTACTTGTATAGACCATGATCATATCTTGTTCAGGGTTCCCACCTAACTTTTTTTTTAACTAGCTGTGCGGACCAGTAATGTAGACTTTTCAGTAGCCCGCCAGCATCTTCACTGTTCCCCCCCCCCCCATTTATAAGGTAATTTTTGATTAGAAATTCTTTGATGAAGGTTGATTCTAAAACACAGCACTGTTTAAAAATCTGACAACATTTCCTTGTCAACCTCTCCACCACTCTCACTCCCACTATATTTTATATGGTCAGCAAAAATAAGTAAACCTCAAAATGTAAATGTGGAGGCATGTTTTTAAAGCGTGGTGCCGATTTTCATGCGGTCTGCATTTTGCTTCACTAGACAGTCGGGCCACCCAGCTGACGGGTTTGACTAGTCCGCAGCCGTTTTTTTTTGTCTAGCGGACCAGTGTTAAGGTCGAACCCTGTTGTTACACAATGGGAGAACCATTCTTCAAGTCAACAGTGCACACATTTGTGAGCATGCGCGCGTTGTTTTTTTATTTCAAAAGATGAAAGTTTGTGATTTATCATGAAGGTTGTTTCTTATGAATATGAATTCCTGAGATAATAGTGTAACATAGTATCTGCAAAGACGGAACTTTGCAGGAGTTACACGTTAGAGAACAAACAAGCAACAAAGGTGCAGACACATTTTGACGCTCATCAAAAACTTTCAGAAAAGTCCTCCCGAAGTTTAGCTGTCAAATTATTTTTTCGGTTGATGAGAAACTTAGTCGATACAGAAAAAAAAACAGTACTTGCTGGTTTATTTTGTTGATGTACGTAGATAATGACCTTTGGAAATGAAGAAGTAGTCATCAAAGTCCTCATGATATCAAGGACGAATAAGTCATTAGGAGTGAAAAGAAGGTTTCCAAGCTTGTTTGCGGCATCACGTGGGAATTACGGGGATACATGTACGTCATTGCCCTCTTGGATCCTGCCTTGCAATGCCAACCGGCCACCCCCACCCCTACCCTCACCCATATCTGAAACAGTTGCGACAACACTAAACTGCTAGGGGGGAAAACAAATTCACCATTACAGAAGTATATTACCCTCCTCTATAATAATTTCCTCGTTTTCTCAAAACAGGAAATCGACGGACAGGCCCTGTTACTGCTGACGCTGCCGACGGTGCAAGAATGCATGGACTTGAAGCTGGGTCCCGCCATCAAACTATGCCACCATATAGAGAGGGTGAAGATTGCATTCTACGATCAGTTTGCCAAGTGAAAGAACAAAGAGAGTACCAGTCTTCTGGTAGTTGGAGTCGATCGTGTCTGACCTTTTCAGCTGGACCTCCGTACCCACCATTTGGTTTCTTCCTCCCCCCTTCATCACTCCCACCTCTAGTGCTGATTCAGGATCGTGTTTGCTGCCTTTATATCATTCACCTGTTTATCATCAACATGGTTTACTTGATTCTATGCCAATATCACCACACGGCACGGACCCCCAGGTTGGGATCAACATTTTGGGGTTTAGGCCAACTATTTCAGGCAGGTGATCCTTGAAAAAGGATCCGTCATGCCTCATCAACACATGGAAGAAGTTATTTTTTTTTTAAAGAAAGTTGAAACTTCTCATTGTTTTGGGAAATTATTCAAAATTTGCCGGATGAGTGTCTGTATTACAGCCAGGATTTGGTTACAATTCAAATAATGAGGAACTTTTTTTAAGAGAGATCTTTGAGATCAAGTCGGTGTCCTACGATTCTTTGCGAGAAAATGTTTGTCTAATGACTTGACGTCACACCCTTCATGGTATATAATTGAACACATAGTTGGTTTATAATTGCATCCGGTCGAGCCCCTTCAAAGGAATAACAATTTTAATGAGGTTTGGCTAGAAGGTAACGTTCCACAATTTCCATTTATAGAAATAATCATTTGCTGAGATGCTCTAAGCCTCGCAGTCTTAATGAGATAAAAAGCAGCATGAAACTTAATGATGGATGTTTTCAGCACAACATCGGCGTCGGGAGAAAATTATATTCAATTGGAGGATTTTATTTTCGATGCAGTTTCTCAGTAACAGTTGAGTATAAATACAAATGAATTTAGCGTCTGAATGTATTTTGACTCGAAATAGCATTAAAAAAAAACGAGAACACATAAATAGCACATGTTCACGTTTGGGCCTTTTTTGGCATGGGACTTTTTGCCCACCTGGAAATTAGCGACTTTGACAAATTTGGATGTGCTGTTTGGATTGCATCTGATTTTTTCTTCCCATCTCGGGGTAAGAATTGGATTGTGGATCCGAAGAGCTGTCCTCGTATTTGTACTGAATTTGTGTAGTTTCTCTGATGTTGTGATAAACACGGAGGATCTGGGCTTGATTTCACAAAGCTCTAAGATTGATCTTAAAATGAGTTGTTCAGTATTACCATAGTGATTTGTAAAAGCGCTCCGCACTTGTGCTAAAAATAGCACCAGATCTCAGACAAACATTTGCAACCATGCAAATGTGTGTGCATGTACACTACGTGTGTGAGACAATGTTTGTCTGTCATCCGGGGATTTTGTGACGTCATAAGTGCGGAGCGCTATTGTGACATCACACGTTGCTAAGCAATTAAGATGATTTATAATTTTAGATCCATCTTACTGCTTTGTGAAATCAGCCTCATTTGTCTGTTCCCTGTGCAATTAAAGATACATCAGTGGCTTGCCATACAAGCCACCTCCAGGCAAACTGAGCAGGGGGATTTCCTCAAGAAAAAGGTTGAAAGTGTAAAAACAAATCCCGATCCTGTTTCTCAAAATGTAATGCAAAATTATACGAACAAAATCATTTATTTAGTTGGGAAAGTCAAATTCGGGCAAAATAATCAAGTCATTGACCTAGATAGTATTGAGGCTAAGGCTGCATTGGCAGCTATTGTTATGGCTGTGGCTAGCCTGGCTAGGTCTTAAAAATGCAGTCTGTTCAGAGCAATGTGCCTGGCAACAGACTTAGACGTACTTTTTTGACAACGCCTTAAATGATGCAGAATTCTTTGTTTCAGCATAAGAGGATGGTCCCTCTAACTCATCCAATACCGGTACCTACAATGTAACTGCCCCCCTCTCTCCCTTGGTCTTGTGTTTCAGCAATTTTTATAAAGGAAAAACTATGTGACGAACAGTTGTGGATCATCAGTATGCAATGTATGCAAAATTTTGTTTGCTGTAATGAACAGCTGTGTAATTCTAACGCAATTACAAAATGTTGTATTATTATCATTATTTAAATTTTTTATTGATTTCATCTTCTGTATGCTATATTAGGGCGACAGTTTTTACAGGAAAAAAGTTACATGTATGTTGAATAGGGCTACATACAGACCATATAAGGATATTGCATTACTGTGGCCTATTACTTTTTCTTGAAAGGCTAGAAAGATATATTTGTTTGTTTTTTATTCTTTTATGTCCAAAGCCTTTTCTCTAAAGTTTGGTTTAGCTGGGGAAAATAAACATAAACAAGGGGAAAAATAAAAAAAAGTCCATTGGATGGAATTGTCGCCCTAACCTAGCATTTACAATAATCATAATTTGTTTTGGGTTTTTTTTTTGGGGGGGGGGTGGGGGGTTGGGAGAGTGTCAGTTTTGCATAGAGTTTCTTTATAGTACTGTTGGTATTAAAGGTAATATCATACTTTGGTTTTTATCAATGAAATGCAGATTCATGGGCAAAAATATCAAGACCCGTACAGTAAAAATTTCAGTCCCATATACAGTGCCCTCTTTTTGAGAAAACAGTGAAAAACAGTCATAGGATTTCTTAAGTCTTTTCTCTTTTATTTTGATCTTTTAATAGATCAAAAAGATTGTTGGTTGTTGTTTTACTAATTCCTGGATAAATACACCATTTCAGGCGGAAATATTTGGACGGTATGTTTCTACCACCACCATCTTCATACCCTGTAAGTTATACATAAATCTGTGAACATTTTTGTTTTGGTCTCTTACCAAAAGTATGATACTACCTTTAAAGGAATATATTTGCAGCCTTGCTAATATTTGTAAGCTAAAAAAATAAAGAGAAGAAGTCTGGACTAAATGCCAATGTACGTTGCTGTGTTGGGGCAAGTTGTCACGGATCTCTTAGCCCTTTTTACCAGCAGCTTGAACTTCCAGCTAGGAAGGATGTCTGTTTTGTGTTCACACTTTGATTGAATTCAGGAAAGCCATGTTCAACATGAATTTTGTTGCTTAGAGGTATAATACATGATTGGTAACATGTACATAAAATAACACACCAGTTTAAATCTGAGCTCAATCGGACATCTGAGTCATGAGAAAACACCGAAATATCGATTTATTTTTTCTTATAAAACATAAATGGTTTTGATGTTACCCAGAGATCAAAACTGTTTTTGGTCTTTGTTTGACTAATTTCTGGATGAATACACCATTTCAGGCGGAAGGTTTATCGGTATGTTAAGTACCCGAGCATCATCATCACATCCTGAAAGTTATACGTAAATGTGTGAATAAATCTGTTTGGGTATGTTACCAATCCTGTACTGTACTTTTAATGTTGATTATTTTTTTATGGGCTGTGTTCATTCATTGTACATCCAACTTAAATATTGAAATTTTATGTTTTATGGGTCAACTTTTGTCGCTGCAGGATATTCAGAAAAGAGTTCTACAGATGACCCTTTCCTTTCATAATATGGAATATATGAACATTCATTTGGACAGCGAGAAATGTGTAAAAACAAAAAAAACATGAATTTTGAGTTTAGAAACAACTTTAAGAATGTGCGCCCGTGACTTTTCATACTGAAAAGTTGGGCAAAGAAAGTGGGGGTCAACTATGGACCACTTTCAAACTTTTCCAAAAAAGAAGTCTTTATTTTGAATTAATTTACTAATGTGTAAGATATACAACTATATTTCTTACGAAATAACTGTACAGATTCGTTCATTGGATATATAAAGAAAATATTTTCAATTGTTAATTACAATTAAACTGAGAGTTTCAAGTGCAAAAATGAATGTCTGTCAAGCCAAGTTTACATATAATTTGGACATTTTTTTTGTGTGATGTTGACCGAGAAAAATTATTGTACTATGGAGCTTTATGGGGAAACAAGGGAAGAGGGGATAAGTGTAATAAATGAAATATTGCGTTTTTGTTACTGCAAGGAGTAATATCTCTGTATCTGCATTCATTTTATTTATACTTTTATAGGGAGTTTTATGAGATACCAGCACCATTGCACAGAGCAAGGTGGGTCTAGATGATCATTTAGTATCCGAGGTGTTTTATGTACATTATGTCATGATGCATACATTATATACGATGCAATTGATTACCACAGACCAATATAAGCAATATGCAACGAACGCTAACCAATTACATGTATATATTGAGGATCGGGGCTATGATGATCGTGTAGGAAATTGTTGGCTCGCGTCCAAAAACTAATTGATTAGCATAAAACATGTCATGGTCGAGCTGCAGGTGAATGCCACAGGTATAACAATTATAGCTGAAAACAAGATAAAGGCACAGGGTTACCGATTTGATAAGCTTGAAATGCTTAGTCCATCAACAACAAACCAGTGCTAAAGATCATCCTGCTTTGATTTGAAAAAGAAATGAATTGCAATAATTTAGGACATGTACAAAAGAGACGGTGACATTTCACAGTAGATTAACCTTGTTGATAACACACGACTGGACATTTTTAGAAAGAGGCTTTGAGAAAGCACGTACTATTAAAATTTAAAAACCATATTCAAACCCTAAAATACAGCTCAAAACTTAATTGGGAAAGCTTTCTTGTTCATGGGATCCCTTACACTTGTGGAAGTCACTGAAAAAAAAAAAAAAACACCTACATAATAAAAATGACCCCCCATAAGCTTGTTATGGTTTGAGAAATTTCCACCAGTGTGACGCACAGTGGACGTCCCCGCCCCCTTAACCCCCCTCATTAGTAATGCCTGAATCTGATTGGCCTGCTAAATATTGACCTTGCATCACTCCACAGATACGTCGTCTGATTGGCTAAAGGAGGCACGCTTCTGACGTCATGGATTGACTTAATTTGCATACAATCCGCATATTAATGAGGACTAGTAATAGCGCATCATCAAATGAAAAACAGTGAATTCCAGTCCTTTTCTGTGTGCGTAAGCGAGAAATGGTGGTCGATAGACGGGTAGTCTCTAGTCTTTTTCGTTGTAAAACAGCCATATTTCTGTTGTTTCCTGACCTATGATTTCGTGTGGGTGCGTGATGGTATACACTAAGCTTGACACCGCTGTTCAGAGAGAATTTCGCCCTGATTCGTTCGTCTAAATTCGGCCAGAAAGGATTGTGACCTGTGTCAGCGTTTGTACATGTACATAGGCCCACTGTGTGCATGTACATGTACAATACATAGAGTACACAACAGGTTGTATACAAACACTAAAGCAGAGCTGTAGAGAAGAGGACTTGCAGACAAGACTTGAAATTGAGCAGCATTGGCATGGTTGGGGACTGGTAGAATTAACTGCAGACATCCCTAAAAACCCTTATTTTACGTCAGCTTTGGCATGTGATTTCCTGAGCCAAAGTGCAGAAACTTAAAGTTACAACCCTCATTGACGAATGTTCCTGAGTTGAAGTAGCTAGCAAGGGTGATAAGCCTACCTAAACAAAAAGTACATTCCTCATCATCAAGCATTTCTCAAGACTTGACATCATGAAGGCTGAAGTCACAAGCGCCGTTCACTTCTTAATGAACCTCCTGCGTTCCAGCAGGAACTTGGGACAGCAGAGCGTTTGCCTGGAAAGATTCTCTCAGATCCTGATCAACCTGGTGTGTGAGCACTACAAATCGCACTGGTTTCCCGAGAAGCCGCACCGGGGCAGTGGCTACCGATGCCTACGAATCAACGACATGCTGATGGATCCCCTGGTAGCTAAGGCCGGTCATCTTGTCAACCTGTCCGTGGAGGAGATGCACTTGCTTCTGCCTAGCGAGCTGACGGTGTGGGTCGATCCGGGAGAGGTGTCCTACCGCATCGGCGAAGAAGGCTCCATCTGCATCCTCTACAACGGTGCCACTAACACCACCAGCGAAACGAAGCTCAGTGCCTTGGACTTGCTCAACTGCAAGATGCATCTACACAACCAAAATGCATCCCACCAGAATTCGGACTCGGCCGATTTTAACCGGAATGACGTGACAGTTCAGGCTTGAATCCCTCCCCCCCCCCCCCCACCTACCTGACATTCACGGTTTACCGCGAGGAGACTGTATTTGCTGGATTCCACCAAAGTTAACAACCGCTTGATCCTGACAATGGACTGAAATGTATTCTATGGTTGTTGTTTAATACTTGATAGATTTTTGAAATACCTATTTTTTTTTCTGACAAAATGTGCATTGTATAATTTGTATAATTTTTTTTTCTTCTCCAGAAAACCACCACACTCCAAGTGAACTTATCAAAATATATTTTCTTTTAAGAAGAACCAAATTTCCTTATGAGGTCAGATTTCATTCATGAAGAAATGTGTAGTATTTACTGGATTCCGTTCTCAGTTGATATGTTAAATGTTACAGCACTACAACTTATAAGGCTTAAACACAACTCATTTACTAAACACAGGGTCATAATGTTTGTAACTGTTTTTACCGACACCATGTACCGTACACTATACTGCCTTGTGAATCAAATGAACCTGAAATTGTGGACATTTTATGATTTTCAGTTTTAGGTTAGTGTTTGTTATACTTTGTAATCAACATTTTGCTTGCATAGTATATATACAAATTGTAGGGCCATATCTGAGGTGTAGAAGGAAATGTAAGGAAAACGAACATAAAGGTGCATTTCCCCCCCAAAAAAAAGACAAACTGACAAAAGATGAGCAAATTGGGATCCCTGCATTTGGGATCTGTTCCCAAATTTGACGACCAAAATTGAATTGTCATTTTTACGAGAAGATTTTAATTTCTTGTTTCACGTGAGCTGAAGTCCACTTTTTAATATGTGTAAGACAAAAAAAAAGTAAAACAAAAACACTGATCTACCTCGTTGACATCGTACACAAAGGGTTTTTTCTCCTCGTGCTGAAAAATCACCTGTGATGACTTTGTCAGATTGCTATTACACTTAGAAGATATCGGTGTGAGAGATTAGTGGACGTCACCTTATGGATGTCCGGCATAATTATATGACAGCAGTAATGAATAGACATATGTGCTCATTCTTTCACTGTCACTGCGTTACATTTCCTCTTTTCATTATTCAAGATGATACCTAAATTAATAGGAAACAGAAACAAGCTTTCTCCAATATGTTCTGCACTTGATGTGTAATTTGTAATTCATAGCTAGCTGGAGTCTATTATTGTTCACCCTTTATGTGATTTTGATTTTGTGAAATACGATTTAAGTTAATGAATCAAGGATAAGATTCTTATTATGTACAGAGAATTTACCTAAAATGTTATGACATTACCAGTACCAGCATATGCTAGTTCATTTTGGAATGAGTCATAATTGTGTATAATTTCATGTATTGCGCAATGAACATTACACATCTCGCATTGCCCAACAAGGGGGAAGTTAAAGTTGCATTCATGAAACATAGACTAACCCTATTTATATTTAAAACCGAGTGTAAAAAAAAAAATTCCCCTAACTTAATTGTCAGCACAAAAAATTGATTTCAAAAAAAGAAATTGAAATTTACAATTGTGGTATAAGTCAAGTGTTCTTGCATCATGTCCCCATGCATTATTGAAACTGCTGATGTTTGCACACAAGATGTGCCTATCTTGGTTTTGTTCTGTTGTTTCACTGGTAGAGCCACATAATGTAATCAGTATACTGTACATGCAGCTGTGTATTAATCGTAATCAGTCTGAATTCCTCTTTTAAATTTCACATTTCCGTCCTGTTGTCCTCGCTCTCACAGTACGAGGAATTCTAATTAGTCGTCAATTTGCCCATTGTGTGCACAGTAAGCCAGTGTCCAAATTGTATTTATAATGGCAGCAAATTACTTTTTCTTGTTTTCTCGCGGTCCATAATGAAGGGATATTTGAAATTTGAGGCCCGAGTATATTAGGTTTCCCTGGAATGTATAAATGTATAGCATTTGAAACGAGAGAGAGACCGTGCCATTCCTATAGAATGTGTAATTATTTCATTGACCTGTTTTCTGTTTAACAGTCTCTACAGTCGTCGCAATTGTACATTTTAAATTTTCAACAAATCTAGTATTCTATTTTAATATGGTGCTCTCATTTTTTGCCCCTCATTGTGTACATGGTACCTTTGTTTAATTTACTACAGACCAAAGGGCCGACATTTTGTATGTTTTGTCAGAAAAAAGAAGAAATATTTTGATCTATCATAATTATTATAATTGAATTTACTGTTGTGTTTGTAATAAAATGTTCACCTACTAAGCATTGAAAAAGAAAAAGCAAGTGTCAGTTGTTTTGTTATGTTGTGTTTTGTTTACATGTACCATGTTTTATTATACTACTACAGGGTGTACATGTATTATCAATATCATTAATTTTTGCCTTTTATTTGCAATTTTAGATTGATTTATGCAAATTACTTCTATTGCACCCGTTAAGCACTGGGGCAAATTTCACTGCGCTGCTAAGCACACAAATTTGCTTAGCACAAAAATGTCTTGCCCAATAAATCAAACCGCCATTAAACATTTCATTTGATGTTCATGGTCAGTGAACAACAGCCAAAGAACAATCATAAGCGATACACAACACATTGGTTACCCTGTCTTTATTAAGACTGAAATGTTATGCTTAGCAAATTTTTGTGCTAAGCAGCACCGGGAAATTGGCCCCTGGTCTAGGGATTTTCAAAGCAAATGACTTCAAATTTTTCTACCTACAAAATGTAAAATGTTCCGAACTTCCAGATAATTTTCTTTTGCATGAAAGTCTTGGTAGGAATCAACCTGGGGCCAATTTCATAGAGCTGCTTAGCACAAAAATTCGCTAAGCATGAAATTTCTGTGTGTTCTGTATCACTTGCAATTGGTCTTTGGCTGTTGTTCGCCGACCATGAATATCAAATGGAATTTTCAAAGGTGGTTTGTTTTATTGGGCAAGCTATTCTTGTGCTAAGCAGCTCTATGAAATTGGCCCATGAATAGGTGGGGGATGTGAGGTTATTTTTAAGAGAAGTGCTGAGAACATGCACCAACTTGTCATTTCATGTTTGTATTGAGGTAACCAGTTCTAAAGCTTTACAAAAACAGTCTTTGGGAGAGGGGTCAAAGGTTATAGATTAGCATAAAGGTCATGGCTCAGAGGTCACTCTTCACTGACCCTCAAGAAAGCTGTCAACATGATACATCAAAACACCTGACAGTGATTACAATGATAATATGGTTATTGTGGTCTAACACAGATGGGGGCTAGGTCAGTTTGGTGGTAGAGTAGCATGCCATTGGTGCACTGCTTTCATGATGTACTGAGACCCAGGCGTAATATGACAACTATGGCCTCCAAGCCCTCCATAGTCTGTAATAGTAGTGCCCAGACTTCAATTTATACCCCAGGGGCACACAGCAGGCTTCTAAGAAGAAGAAAAAAAATCCAAACAGCTGATTGAAGCCAAGCATAATATCCAAAGCTACCATTTCTATAGGCTAGGTATCCCCATTCTTCATAAGAATACTACCACTGTGCACACAGGTAATCAGTCAGGGACCGTCTGCAAAATGTAAGCCACGCATGCTGTGTAGGTGGTTTGTTGTTGTTTTGGTTCTGTCGTGAGTAGTACTGTGAATGTGTTGGAATTTGCTGTGGAAACACAGTACAGAGAGCTGCCTGTTAAATTGTTCAGACCATAGAAAACTTCCTTTATGTTCAGGCCAATGGCCAATGGCTGGTATGTGTACATTGCGGCCAGGATTTAGTTTTTGCATTTATGTAGGCCTACCTGTTGGTTTCCAGTCCCAACAAGTGCAATTGAAACAAATGTGACCCAGGTTGTTAATAATACATGTACCTGTACATTACTTTACAAGTCACCAATTTCCGTTAGCTAATATCCCATGCAGTTAAATCCTATAATTCCTCAATTCATCCTGTTTCTCGCCGCCATTAAAGAATTGCATATCTAGTAAAGAAAGTGGAAAACTAAGGACAGATTATATTAAAAGGTTTTTTCTTCTTCTTACATGAATAAAACATCTTTAAGACTTGAGTTTGACCATGGTTTGACTGAGATTTGAAATAAATGCAGGAATCTTGTGCATGGATTGGTTGGGGATGAATACTAGCTTGAACTTGCACACTGATGTGAATAACTATTCCAGGGACTTTTACCAAGTCACTTCAAAATGCAATAATATTCCATGCGCATACTGTATACATGTACATGGGTTGCAGCAGAAAAGTCGACCCTAAAGTCTTAGACTATTTTCTTACGAGGCGGTTTTTACATGCACTTTGACCAAGTTGGAAGCAACTAAAGAAGTAGCCTAATTTTCCTGTCAGTTTTTCACTTTATCTCCCTTATAAAATTATATCAAGGTTTCAAGTAAATGTTATTTTTCTCTAAAGATTGCCTGTAACAGGTTAGTGGTTGCTTGTATAAACTGCCTCATGTGACATGGGCTTTTCAATACAAAAATACTCCGGACAGGCAAACAGTAACACCACACATTTCTTTTTATCAGTGAACTAACAAAATAAAAATGTCTGAATAAAATTGTGCCAGGTCCATATGCTTTCACAGTTACCCAATAAGGTAAACAAGTAGGCCTATTGTTCTGTAGCCTTGTTCCATGAATATCAGAACTCTATTGGCATTTCCCAGAACAGTGTGTAAACACCATAGCTATAGCTGCTTGTGTTTACATGTACGAAGGGCAGCTTGCTGTTGTGTACAATATGTACGGGGTGTACATTGTAATAGGACTGTACAGCAGTATACAGGAAGACACACAACTGCCTATGCTATGTGCTATATATGTAGGATTGACCATAACAAAATGGGTGGCTTATGGGCTTAATACGAGATTGTAGATGGAGTCCTCCACTGTATGTGGGGACTGAGGAGGGGGTCTACTAGATCAATACTAGGGGCAGGTGAGGGGACTGGATTGATAATCCCCTAAACAATAGAGAAATGGAACCAATGCTAACAAAGTACCAGGAAACGAGGCTTGCCATGATAATTATTATCTCGTCATACCAAGCTCCATGGTCATACTCAGTCAATAGTACAGTTAGGTGGCTCAAGAATGTTTTTCTTCATTATTACATTGTACAGTGTACAATAGGAGATGGCAACATGTGACAACTTCACATTTTAGGTGATTAGATGGTATTGAGATGAACTAGTATGTTTAAGACTGGGAATCATTCCATACAAAATGTACACTACATCACTAACAGCATTTCTGATAATTTTGATAATCATAATTGCACAAAACAACAGGTACTCTGAAAAGCAACTGAACAGGCAACCTATAGTCAAATGCACTATAGCAACCAATACAGACTCACCATTCAATGGCAATTATAGGAAACAGTACTGGCATGTTTATTCAAACTTATATTATCATGAGTTGACACAAAATAATTATGTTCATACAAAAATATAATATACAGTGGGTGCATTCGTTTAGCTAACACGGGTCAGCCCTTTATACTGGGAATGGTCGTGCTATATTGCATAAAACAAGCGAGAGAATGGGGACGAGGTTTACTAGTGTCGAGGGGGGGGGGGGGGGGGAGCTAAACGAATGCACCAAGTGTGTGGTACACTGCTATAATGGTTCTCTGTCAACATTTCAGTGTAAGTACATGTACATGTACAAGTACACAGAGATAGCACAGGGGTATTAAATAGGAATCTACTCCCATATGGTACCAGCAGTATTCACTGCCACCAGGGGCCAATTTCACGGCGCTGCTAAGCACACAAATTTGCTTAGCACAAAAATGTCTTGCCTAATAAAACAAACCACCGTTAAAAAATTGATGTTCATGGTTAGTGAACAACAGCCAAAGAACAATCACAAGCGATACACAACACATGGAAATTTGGTTGTTAACCCTGTTTTTAATTAAGACAGACATATGTCATGCTTAGCAATTTTTTGTGCTAAGCAGCGCCGGGGAAATTGGCCCTGGGCCCAATTACCTAGCTGGACAGTAAAATCAGTGCTTACAGAAACATTGCAATATTATTTCATAGATTTCAGTTGGGCATCGCATGTACATATTATTTCATGTAACATAGGATTTCTTGCTTTCCATCTTGGCTAATTATGTACAATTTTGGCGCTAACAAGTGTAAGCAAAAAATGAGGGTCATAATGTGTAGAATTTTGTGGGAAGCAGGGCCATGGTGACACTGGGCCCTGACTTGTTGCAAGACACCATGATCCCTAACAGTTTTTCTCATAGACATTGAAAAGAAAACAAAGACAAATTGACTGGAGCAGGATTTGAATCAGTAACCTCCGGAATACCATACCGGCGCTCTACCAACTGAGCTATCCAGCACTATGTTGGTAGTGATTCCATGAAATAGATTTCATGCGAAGCAGTGCACAAAAATAGGACGTAACGGATTCCATGAAATTAGGCCCAGGATTATTACTATTACTATTATTGTTTGCCCTTTTGTTATCTGCTCTTTATCTACTCTTTGGATTCAGACTTTGGACTTTTGGAATGGAGTTGGCACATTACTGACACGTGAGGGCGCCAAATAACAATGCCAGTATAGACTGTTTTCATGGGTATAACTGGCCTACATCATTTTGTGTACAAAATGTTGGCACAAGCCGTACCACAATTGCATTTCTCATATGCCCTCACTGCATAAGGATCAATAATACAGACAGCAAGAATGAAAAAAAAGCTCAGGCTGAGAGGACCCAGCTTCATATGGATTGTCATTTTTCTATTAATGTACATGTACACAACTGGGTGTGCATGCATCTGTACGTGTGCGTGGCTACCTGTTTTGTACCTCCATGGTCAGACTAAATTATTTCAATGCACACAGTGATCCCGCTTCAATGTCCTGAACAATACTCGAATCAGAATATACATTATACTGTCCATGCATTACTAAACAAGCAATTAAAAAAACAGTAGTTAGAAAGGCCTGGGCTGGATCTCACAAAACTTAAAGATTAATCTTAAGATGCGTAATTGTCGTTATCACCATGGTGATTTGCATTGTGACATCACACTTTGCTTAGCAATTAATTAAGATTGGTTCATTAATTAAGATTGATCTTAGTGCTTGGCTGATGAAATCGACCACTGATGTTTCAATCCTAGGAGGTGTCTTTAAGAAACTGACCAGGCTACAAAGACATAACGCCAAGCCCTTGTAAATCTAAGCAGATAGAATAGAATATTAGAATATATCACAATTTATCAAGCATGGTTAGTGCTCAAAACATGACTGTATGCCTTCAATCCAGCAAGACTGCAGATCTCTTCTTAAGCAACCAATTCCCATGGACTAAGCACAAATTTGCATGTCCAAGGATGACTTTGCATACCATTAAAACATGTCTGTTCAAGGACAAGAACGGTTTCATCAGTTGCCTGATGAAGGCTAGTAGTTCCTGAAGCCGAAACGTCACTACCAGCAACACAACATCGCGTGACATTGATCACCTTTTTTCTTAATGGTTTCATTGCAATTCCTTATAATAATAATAATGAGAATTTATAAAGCGCCTTTGCCAAAAGATCAAAGCGCTGTATAGACATTATTATCCCCGGTCATCAGGCCATAATTTACATTCCTGAAACCATCTCAGCTCCCTGGGAATACAGCCCAGGCTACCGTAGGGTGCACAGAGGCTACCGGTAATCAACACAGAAAGCCATCTCTAAACCCTCACAGGTACCCATTTACACCTGGGTGAAGAGGAGCAATATGTCACAAAGCGTCTTGCCCAAGGATGCAAGCACCACTAACCCATGGCTTGACTCAAACCCACAATCTGCAGATTGACCACAAGATCTTGAGTTTGACACGCCAGACCACTAGGCCACAGCACACCATTCCTTTATCCTCCTGTCCTTGATCCGAATACAGGACACGTACATCCTCCCTGCTAACCAACTTGTGACTCTTGTAAGTATTTCTGATCTAGCCTACACTCTGCATCAATCATGAGATAGGAAGACTGATACCAGATGATCAGAAATGCTGGATTAAAGAATCTCTGTCGTCTTGAGTTCACTCCTGAGTAACATTCTGATGGTGAGTAGCATACTCAAGAGTCACATCTCTATCCAGCGAGCTGTAGGTGGGTATTCTGGTCGATGGCTTGGGATCTAGATCTATGATATTAGCTGTGTGTAAGTAAATCCTTCCTGTGGATGTCTGGAGATGTGGCAATCCGTGGGATGGAGACTGCCTGCAAGAACAAGAGTAGAGAAACCAAATTCAGAATGCAAAATCAAATCATACTTTGGTAAGAAACCAAAACAGAAATGTTCACTTACAGGGTATGAAGATGGTGTTGGTAGAAGCATACCGTTAACATAGTTCTGCCTGATATGCTGTATTTATCCAGCAATTAGTAAAACAACAACCGAAAATCTTTTTGATCTTTTAAAAGACCAAAAATAAAAGAGAAAATACTGTGGCCGTTTTTCACTGTTTCCTCAAAAAGTGGGCACCGTATGAGACTGAAATTTTCACAGATGACTGTTACTGTATCTGTCTTGATATTTTGTATGAATCTGTATTTCTTGGATAAAAACCAAAGTAGGATATTACCTTTAACCAGCTTACCTTTCATCCTGTGTGACTGGGTGAATGGCCAGCATGATAGAGCAGTCAAACATAGTACGAGTGATTAGATATTTGTGGATCTCACGGACCGCTGCCTGGACTGTCATGCCAGACACATCGATCTCCTTGCCATTACCGTCAGACTCTGAGGCAACCAGGCCCGGACTGACCCCTTCACAGGCGGAGAGGTTTGAGGAGAAAGGGGGGTCCTCTCCGTATGGGAAGTCTAGAGGATACTTGTCCCTGTGAATTAGAACGAGGAAAGATAAACATGTACCCAGGGCTTAGAAATCTATAAGCTTAACGTCACAAAAGGTGTGAATTTGGGCAAGATTTATTCTTGGTTTGCCACTGTGTCGTAACTAAAGGCAATTACCATTTCTTGTAACTCCCAATTGTGCGTAAGTTATCTGAATCCCTGTACATGAAAGACGTTGATTGTTTCAGTCTGATTCAAGGTAATACTGTAAATGTGCACTGATACCGAATGGCAAGTCTGCGCTATGGCTTTGCAGATTTCCCGACCAGGGCCCAATTTCATGGAATCTGTTACCGTTAGCAAAAATTCTTCGCTTACGGTAGCAGACATTATTTTTTGGTTACGGTTAGCGTATTTCACGGAAGAGTTTCCGTTTTGGTAACGGTTTTCAAGGAATTTGTGCAGAATGCAAAAGACAGTTCGTTAGCAGAAAATTATCACGGTTGCCCTAGAAATTCTTCGCTAACCGAGAGTCTCCCTTACGGATTCCATGAAATAGATTTCACGCTTAGCAGTGCCCATTAGCACAAAAATAGGCAGTAACGGATTCCATTGGGCCCAGGTGAAATGTCCTACGACCTGGCATTATAAAACCCAGCAATTTAAGAGTTAAATCTAACTTGTTGTCAATGGACAGAGGAAAGGGAATCAAAAGTCACATTCATACAATTTGGAAGTCTCTAGCTTTGTTATTTCATTATTAATCATTTCAATAGTCTGAACACCTGCCATTCCACAATATCGTGTGCACCGCAAAATATGTCAGTGAGCAAACGCTGGGGTGTAACATTTAAAGTCCTTGTAAACAAAACAACAGCAATAGAAAAATAATAACAAAGCAATAAACAACCAAAATTACACTTCCTATCACAAGAACATTCTAGTAATTGTAAACAGCCAAATCAGACAAAATCTTTAGAATGGTAGGATGTCAGGTGGCCCTATTACAGGGTGCCTGCTGGCAAGACTTGGCCCAAGTCCAAAGAATGTGACACCATGCAGAATACTGCTCGTGCTCGGTGTTGAAATTTGGTAGAATCCATAAGGTACCAAGGTAAACTGTCTGCAAGGTATAGTATCTGGGTTAATAAACAGCCAAACTGCTCAAAGCTAATTTACAGTGATCGGTCTATTTTCTGTAGGACTGACGGACAGACAGGTAACAGCAAGTGGGATCAATTGCTACCTGTCCTGGGGATGATCCTCCAGGTGTCTCAGTGCCTTCTGGTACAAGGGCTGGATGACGTCAATCTCCAGGCCAGACAGGGACTGGGCTGCCAGAAGTCTCCTCAGGATACAATCATCAGTTCCCTCCAGGTTCTGATTGACCGTCGACTCCTCTACAATAAGAGAGGCAGACACTGTTCAACAGCAGCATGTATCATGCTTGTGAGCGAAGGCTAACAAATTAAAATTCCTTGAAGTTAGAAGGGCATGACGTTTCGATCTTAGCAGGATCTTTATCGATAAAGATCCTGCTAAGATCGAAACATCAGTGTTTCTCAGGATCATTTCAAAGATAAAGTTCCTGCTAGAATCTAAACATCAGGCCCTCCTAGCTTGATAAAGATCCTTAGAGTTAGGAGGGCCTGATGACACGTTTCGATCCTAGCAAGATCTTTCTCAAAGGCTAAATGACGAAGGACAAGAACATGCAAGTGAATATTAACATAAATGAATGGATGAGGGGGATCAGGAAAGATCCTGCTAGAATAAAAATGTCAGGCCCTCTTAATTCCAAGCATCCTATAAAATTTCAGGTCATTATTTTGGTTGATGAGTACTTTGCAGCCATTTATTACTTGTATTGAGTTTATTACTTGTGCAAATTAATATTGAGTGCCAACTGGGGGAGAGATACTTAAATACTGGTCAGGCCCAGCCACTGAAAAGCCAGACCAAGCCTGGGCTTGGCCTGCCCTCTTGGGCTTCTACAATCCCCAACCTTGAACCATCAACTTGTACTGAATCATAGTTGGCACTAAACCTGATTGACAGATTGAGTCCACATTGATCATGGAGAGTATCCCTAACCCAGGCTGTATTGATTTTAAGCAGCTGAATTGCATAGAAGTTTAGGGCTGACAAGTGAAGGATTTCAGGCCTGGCTAGGCTTTTCAGTGGCTTGGTCCGACCAGTATCAAAGTTTCCCTTAATGGTGGTATAATAGTGTTTAGCTGCAATAAGCTGAATTTCCTTGTGTGTGCATAAAACCAGAAACCTCAACCAATGATGCATGCTGCTATAGGCCAGGGGCCAATTTCATAGAGCTGCTTAGCACAAAAAATTGCTTAGCACAAAAATAGCTTGCCCATTAAAACAAACCACCACTGAAAATTCCATTTGATATTCATGGTCAGCGAACAACAGCCAAAGAATAATTGCAAGTGATACACAACACATGGACATTTGGTTGTTAATCCTTTTTTTACTAAGACAGAAATGTCATGCTTAGCGAATTTTTGTGCTAAGCAGCTCTATGAAATTGGCCCCTGGTACTAAAGACCAAACTTATCCTGACATGATATCCAAAGCTGAGAGAGAGAAATTGTTATCAAGTATCAATAAACTTTGCTAAATACCTCTCTGAGTAGGACTGTAGCGGCTTCCGTCACAGAAGTGTCGTCCATGCCGTGGGTTAGTCACTGTCCCGATCAGACCGCGATGAGAAAGCAAGACTCGTATGACAACATCCAACAGGGATTGGACACAGGAGCTGTACGAAAGCAGGACAAAATTCATTCCTCAAAAACAGAACATTTGAAGCTATTGGTCCATTAAAGACAAACACCAAGCACATCAGAGCTAGGCAAATCAGCTGTGTACTCAGGGCTGGACATTAAAGGTAGTATCATACTTTGGTTTTTATCAAAGAAATACTGATTCATGGGCAAAAATATCAAGACAGATACAGTAACAGTCATCTGTGAAAATTTCAGTCTCATACGGTGCCCACTTTTTGAGAAAACAGTGAAAAACAGCCACAGCATTTCTTAAGTCTTTTCTCTTTTATTCGTGATCTTTTAAAAGATCAAAAAGATTTTCGGTCGTTATTTTACTAATTTCTGGATAAATAAACAATTTCAGACAGAAAAATTCCGCTGGCCCGGGGCCACATGCCAAAAACAATCATCGGGCCACTGATTTGAGGAACAATCCAAGTTGCATTGCACTGTCCACTGGCCCTGTGGGCCACCGAGAGACTGGAAAGTTAATTTCAACCTCTGTGACAGTACTGCACGTGTGTCATCACTTCTCAGAATAAGGACCAATTTGACAGCTCCGCTTACTGCATGCCAAAAATAGCGGCTCATATTACCGTTAAAAAAATCTGTGATTTTAGCGATTGCTCATCAATGTAGGGGGCAATGGTTAAGCTAGATAATAACACATCGTCTGCAGCTGGCACGTACTGGGCTCACAAAAAATTCTATTCTATATTTCACCGGTGTTTAAAGAGTTGCCACTTCCCAAAACAATCTTTCCATGAGGACTGCATTACCTTTGTAAGGGCTTTTCAGCCAAATCCTCCTTGGTGCAACTTTCACCAAAGTGCCCGTCCAGGTGTTGGGCCAGCTGTCTCTGCTCGGCCAGTGAGGGCGCTGTTTTTTCCTGAGTCTGATAGATCATGATCCCATCCTGTGCCGAAAGAAAGCATATTTAATACAGTCTGGTTTCCACATGAATGTGAGCCATGCAGAACAAGACACAAATTGCAACACAGTGAGCACACAGAAACATTGAACGATCTACAAATAATATCTACAAATAATATTAATAATAAAAAAACACTTTTATAAAGCACATATCATTGTAAACATGCAATGTCTCTATGCGCATACATGTACATGCATTACTTTTATCCTGGTCATTGCAATTGGGGTACATTTATATTCCTGAAACAATCTCAACACTCTGGGATGTATACAACCCCGGCTGCTGTAAAGTGCACAAAGGCTAATCAAGCACAAAGCCATTCTCTACCCTCACAGGTACCCATTTACTCCTGGGTGAAGAGGAGCAATATGTGACAAAGCGTCTTGCCCAAGGACGCAAGCACCACTAGCCCCATGGCTGGATTTGAACAAATGCCACCCCCAAAATCAGACAACTTTGCTGATTGTCCAAGAATGCACAGCAATTGTCTCTTTGTGAATGAAAATATGAGAGTCACAAGAAAATAGCAAAAACCCGACTCAATTTTTCTAATAAAACATAAAGAATTATTTTGATCTTACCCAAAGTTCAAAACTGTTTTTGGTCTTCGTTTTACTAATATCTGGATAAATACCCCATTTCAGATGGAAATATTTTAACAGTATGTTTCTACCACCACCACCTTCATATCCTGAAAGTTATACGTAAAATCTGCAAACATTTCTGTTTGGGTATGTGACCAATCCTGTACTCATCTTTAAATGTAAAATAATTTGACTGTTTTGTTTCTTTGTGTGAGGAGAGGAATCTGAACATGTATTTTTTATTTCATCTTTAGCATTAGTTTGTGTTGAATAGTGTATTTGCCTTTCTTACAGTACTGGTCAGTGTTGTAGAGTTTTTATGATGCCTTTCAGTGTTGAGTTTTATGACCCTTTTGTTTAATCCTTGCTTCCTGTCCTGTCTTCATGTTATCCCTTGGTTCGGTGACTTTGTGTAATGTGCCCCCTTCCTTTCCCATGGTCCTTGTGTATGGTGTTATTATGTAAATTAGAAGATTAGAGTCATGTGCTCAGGAGTTTTTTGTAGAGCTTGATTGTAAGAGAAGACAAGTTTTTAGTCAGTTCAGCAGAGAGCAGAGTGTGATACAGTCCTCTTGTTTTCTTTTGCTTGTGTATTCACTATTTATTGGATTTTTATCTGAGTTTTGATTTTCTGTGTTGATTTTGATTTGCTGCTATTTTGCTGAGTTTTTGGTTAGTTCTATTGTTGGTTTTTCATCTCAAAGGTTTTTGCTTTCCCGTCTTGTTCTTTAGGTCCTTGGTTTGTTTAGTGTGTCATTTTTCGTCGTTACATTTGCACATACCTTGAAGATCTTCAAGTTGTTTTGAGGGTTTTCCAGCAACATATTGAGGCAGTGTTTCATCCGAGATGGATCACTGCAATGACAAACAAATTTATCAAGTAAATTCAAAACGGTGGCATAATAAAAGATCACAGCACACTGCAACACCATTTTGAATACACGCATAAAAACATTTGTTTGCAACAAGATGGTACTTTCAGTTATCATTTTTTGATAGATTTTGAATTACCCCTTTCCCATAGCAAAATCTCCACGTTCCCTGGGTTTAGTGAGAGTGTTCACATTAGGCCGGAAAAAAAAATTGTTGTGTTGCCCTCAAGTGGAAAAATTAACATTTTGGGTCGGTCGTTCTATTTTTTTTTTTTTTTTTGGCCTACTTTCAAACATTTAAGAATAAATACAGGATGTATGGTCACCAAGGCTTATAAATCAACGGTCTTGGGTCGTTTTGAGGAGACACGCTTTTTTACTGCTAAATCTTACATTTCTGTCAAAAATGGCGAGTTTTTATACTTTAGGACTCGGAGAAAAAAAAAAAAAAATCCCGACCCAAAGATTTTGCATTTTACGGTCGGTCGCTGAGGGCAACACAACAATTTTTTTTTTCGGCCTTATTGTTTTTTTCTAGTATGCCCCAGATTAAAGGTTATTTCATACTTTGGTTTTTATCAAAGAAATGCAGATTCGTGGCCAAAAATATAAAGAAAGATACAGTAACAGTACCATACGGTGCCCACCTTTTTAGAAAACAGTGAAAAAGAGAGTTTTGGGGTCATTGGTTTGACTCTTTTCTGGAAAAATACAGCATTTCAGGCAGAAAAAATGTAACTGTAAATGTAATGTAAAGATGTTTCTACCATCACCATCATCTTTATATATCTTGTACGTTATACCGTAGGTAAATCTGTGAAGATTTCTGTTTTGGTATGCTACCAAAGTATGATTGTACTTTTTAAGACAAAGAGCTTGACTCCTACCCCATGGCCTGTTTAACCTACTCACAATAAAAGATTAAGGATAGAAAGGAGAGCTCTTTGGTTAGTATAGAGTGAAAAATTGAAGTGATGCAGCATCCTTACCATGAAAACAGGTCCAATGGACAGTAATGACTCCGCTTCTTCCATACTCCACGTTTAACCTGTTGTATGGAAGCAAGAAAACAGTTCTTATTTCTTGATATTTAAATAATAATTCAATACTCTGGCATTTATATAGCGTTCTTACCAACAAGAAGGGTATCACAACGCTTACTACATCCCTGGTCATCGGGCCCATTTACTTTCCTGACACAATCTCAGCTCCCTGGGAGTATACGGTACAGCCCCTAGCTGCCTGCAAAGCACGCAGGGCTGGACAAGCAGACAAGCCATCTCTATCCTCACAGGTACCCATTTACACCTGGGTGAAGAGGAGCAATATGTGACAAAGCATCTTGCCCAAGGATGCTAGCACCATTAACCCATGGCTGGATTCGAACCCACAATCTGTAGATTGACAACAAGATATTGAGTACGACATGCCAGACCACTAGGCCACAGCACTCCACACAAATTTAAAGACTTCTTCAATTACATTAACGTCTTAGTTCTTACATAAAATTTATACTAATTTGATCATAGTTTTTCTTTCCTTAAATGATTCTTTGAATGCATATCTGTAAAGATCCTTGGGATATAGCTGCATGTGAATGGTTTCATGGCTTCTGACTGCCAAACAAACAAAGATAATGGACTATTAGGGACACCACCAACAAAGGCCTGGGTAGCTCTGTTGGTAAGAACGCTGGTACGGTATTCCGGAGGTCGCAGGTTCGAATCCTGCTCCAATTTTTATTTGTTCAATTGCCAATGACTCTCAAAATAAAAGACAGTTTTGCTGGAGCTGTGTCTGTGTCCTTGTGCAAAGCACTTTTCTCCAATTACTTCCCTCCATCAAAGAGCAAACGTGGAATAAACTACCTGAGAAAGATCAATAATGAGCCAGATAGCAACAGCCACTAGTTGGCTGTCATTCATTTCCTGAAAGAGTTGACCTTCCGAAAATAGGCTCCCAGCTATTTGGGACAACATTTACTCTGCAGGTCTTTAGCAGAGATGGCAAGTTCAGAGAACCAGGCGTAAGTTTTTTTTCAGAGTGAGCGAGCCCAATACAAGGGAGCAAAGCGACGTGTGTTTGGGGGAAGGGTGGATGTCCCCTCCCATGGTAAGAGAATAAAGCATTTTTATGCAGAAAATTGTGCGATCTGGCGCATACTGAAGTAACTATTTGAACTATTCCTCCAAGTGGTTTAAAGGTAGTATCATACTCTGGTAAGAAACCAAAACAAAAATGTTCACAGATTTACATATAACTTATAGGGTATGAAGATGGTGGTGGTAGAAACATACTGTTAAATTGTTTCCGCCTGAAATGGTGTATCTATCCAAAAATTAGTAAAACAACGACTGAAAATCTTTTTGATCTTGTAAAAGATCCAAAAGAAAAGAGAAAAGACTTAAGAAATACTGTGGCCCTTTTTCACTGTTTTCTCAACAAGTGGGCACCGTATGGAACTGAAATTTTCACAGATTACTTTAACTGTATCTTCCTTGATAATTTTGCCCATGAATCTGTATTTCTTTAATAAAAACCAAAGTATGATATTACCTTTGAAAATAACAGGGTCCCAAAATGTGCATGAAATTAGCTGGGAAAACAACAAAATCAATTTCATTTTCAAATAGTGCAGTGTGTAATGCCATAAACGGCAGACAGCCAGGCACACAGAGAAAAATCATTGTTGTTTTTCAGTCTAGCTAGTCCAGAGGCGTGAGAAAATGGTTGCCGGGCGTGGGCGTGGGCGTGAGCGTGAGAAAGAGTCCTGAGGCGAGACTGTCACATCGGAAGCGTGAGACTTGGTAGGTCTGCTTTAGGTCATTATTTGGCAACAAACGATCTGATCACCTGGACATCTTCGGCAAGAAAGCTTCAAAGAGACAGGCTGAGTACAAACCTTGAACTGCTGCAACAGGCAGAAGTGACAGACGGAACGTTTGATGGCAAGATCACTGGAAATGAGGCAAGAAGAAGGAAGGAATCCTCTCTTTGGCTGGTCAAAGACAAACAAAAGAAGAAGCCAAAATTGAATCTACAACTGAGAACAGAAGTTCAGACCGGAACAGACGTTTTTAATGGTCCAGCGACAATGCTGTATTGCACACCATACTATCATAAAGGTAGTATCATACTTTGGTAGCACACCCAAACAGAAATCTTCACAGATTTACCTATTACTTACAGGGTATAAAGATGGTGATGGTAGAAACATACCGTTATTTTATTTTGCCTGGAATGCTGTGTTTATCCAGAAAAGGGTAAAACCAGTGACCAAAATTGTTTTTGATCATTTAAAGATCAAAAATAAGAGAGAAGACTTTAGAAATACTGTGGCCATTTTTCGCTATTTTCTCTAAAAGTGGGCACCGTATGGGACTGAAATTTTCACAGATGACTGTTGCTGTATCTTTCTTTATAATTTTGTCCATGAATCTGTATTTCTTGGACAAAAACTAAAGTATGATGTTTCCTTTAAAATATGCCAAATGTTTTCAAATTAAATTCTAATCAAAAGTGGGAGGCTTAGAATGAAATAAAATTGAAAGTGTAATTTTGGTCAAACATCAGTACGAGGGACTTCGGCAAAGAAAACCAGACTTAAAACACTTCTGTCTCCTACCTTGATCTCAACAGCAAATGTTGGTCGGTGTGCAAATGCCTTTCCTTGAGACTGAAGGCAGCAAGAATCGGGGAAGCTGAAGACAGAATCCTGATCGACATCCACCTGAGATTCGAGGCGTTTTGTTGGGCGCAAGGGTTCCACGCGTTGGGCTACCGATTTCAGGAAATCTGTGGTGACATCTACCATTCTCTGCAGTTTATAAGAAATTCATGGCTTAGAAGTGTCATTCATGCCATCTGGAGTCCAAACACTACAGACACAAAAGTGGAGATGGGGTTACAAAGTGGGGGAAGTTGATGGGTTACATACCCGATCTGCACTACTCAAAGGGTAGAGAATCAACTGTGGGAAAAGTCCCATGACTTCAGGTTTCTTTGGTGGAGTACATGTATGTGCTACTGCTGGCTCTGAAAAGAGCTGGTGAACTCAACGTTCCGGCCAGTATACTCTGGCCGTCTTAAGGAGAATGCTGCAGCTGTGAGGCGAAGACTGGACTACTTGTTCTGTTGCTGGCCTGGTTAAATTAAACCGCTGCTCGGAGTGTTGAATGGTGAGGCGCGAAGGTACTGGATCCTATGATTGTGGAGAGTGATGGTGTGAGTATGTTCGTATGGTTGCGGGTAGGACGTGGTGACGATTGGGTGACAGTGGGTATATCCAGTCTCCACCTCGCAGCTGCAGCATTCTCCTGAAGACGGCCAGAGCATATACTGGCCCGAACGTCGAGTTACCCAGCTCTTTTCAGAGCCACTCCATACTCACAAAAAAAGAAATGTCACATGGTGTTACCACAAATCTATTCTTTATGCATTTATGTGTGTTGTTGATGAGAGAAGGGAGGAAGGAGTGACATCTGTTACGTACAGGGACAGTGACTATCTCTGCTCCGAGTAACGGTAGAACCACGATCTGGATGTAGTCTTGACGCAGCTTCAGGTCCTCCTGACTGGCCTGCAAGATGAAGAATCACCATGATGAGTAGAATCAGTTCATAGGAAAATCTGTGCAATGGCACACAGACCATCTTCGTACCTAGATCATCAGGTAACAAATCAACTATGCAAAACACTAGACAATTTTCAATCATGGTCCACTCAACTGAAATAAAATTACATAACAGGATTGGTAACATATCCCAAGCCTGGAAATAAACGGAGGCCACGGAGGCCATGGCCTTCGTTGTCCTGGTTCTTGGCCTTGTGGTGCACCCTTCAAATATTTCCATAGACATTATGATTTTCCAATGGAAGTGCCCCTTGCAATGGAAAAGTGGCCTTATTGCCCCTTTCAGAACTTAATTCCAGGCCTGAATTACCAGAAATGTTCACAGATTTACGTATTTAACTTTCAGAATAAGAAGATGGTGCTTATAGAAACATACCATTAACACATTTCCAGGCGAAATGCTGTATTTATCCAGAAATTAGTAAAACAATGACAGAAAACAGTTTTGATCTCGGGTTGAGATTTAACTGTTTTCTACAGTTTCCGATGATGTCATGAGCTGAAAATTTCACAGGTTTGTTTTTATTCCATGTCAAATCAAATTATGATAAGTCCGCAGCTGTTCTGTCACCTTAACCAATCCTGTATTATGTCTTTAAAACAAATCTCACCAAAATGTATATAGATCATTTTCAACACGATATGAGCCCAACTGATTTTTGAGACCATTGACTTGTTTTTCTTAAAAGCAGTCACAATAATTGCATTAGAAGTTTGATTGATCATATATCTAATGGGAGACTTTGGAAAACCGGTCTTCAAGTCAACAGCGCACGCGCAACAGCGCACGCGCAAAACAATGAGCGCATGCTCACAATTGCATACGCGTGCGCTGTTGACTTGAAGACCGGTTCTCCAAAGTCTCCCATTGTTTATAACTGTGTAGCATAGCAGTGACACCCATAAATTAAAGCTTAGCCATACATTAGGAGTTATATTAGGACTTCCTCAGTTTGCAGACCTTACTTACCTTGGGTGACGGCTTGTGAGGATTTGTCTTTCTCAGCTTCAGAACTGTCCGTGTCTGAATGGAGGTGGAAGAAAAATAATTAAATAAATATACTCGATCCTGGACTTGTTTAATATGATAAGGGGCCAATTTCATGGAATCCGTTACCTTTAGCAAGAATTCTTTGCTTACTTGTTTTGGTTACGGTTAGCGCATTTCACGGAAGAATTTCCTTTTTGGTAATGGTAAGCAAAGAATTTGTGCAGAATGCATATGAAAGCGAGATAGCAGAAAATGATCACGGTTACCCAAGAAATTCTTCGCTAACCGAAAGGTCTTGCTTACGGATTTCATGAAATAGATTTCACGCATAGCAGTGCCCGTAAGCACAAAAATAGGCCGTAACGGATTCCATGAAATTGGGCCCAGGCTATAGACTATGGGATGAGTCCGTTTTTTCGCTTCGTTCGTGGTCTCCGTCGAGGGAGGGCATGTAAACTTCACTGTCGACTGAAAATATTATTCCATACAAGAAAAGGGTTGTTCCCCCTGCAAATACTGGCACAATAACGAGAATTTCGAGAAAACATGCGACCGTTTTCGAGAAAATACGATTCTTGATCGAGCCAAAATTTGGACCAATTGACGGCTGGTTTTCATTTGAGAAAAATTTCCTCCAATCAGCACCCTCGTATTATAGCTCACACACCCTCCATCTCGCGCGGAATCCAACATGGCGGGTAACGAAAAGGACGTCGACGAAAAGCCTCGCAAAACTTGCTTTTTGCATTGCGATCCGAGCGCAAAAGGCGTTGTAACACCCTTCTCGGAACATAGCTGGGCTCGTTTTCTGGAGTTTGTGGACAAAATAATGGAAGGTTCTGCGAAGCACACAGTCTGAAATACCGAGAGAGTTTGAGTCCAAAAATGTAAACAAACATGACGATCTGACCGGCATAGCATAGGCCATAGCCAAGGGCAGCCAGCGGCTCTAGGGGGACCGCGAGCAGGCCACCGAACATCGCTGGATATCATCGTTCCTTTTACGCTCGCTTCACCAACAAGTACAAGCTGCAGAGGGAGAAGGCTGCAAAGGAGAGACGGCTAGAGAAATTCCCTGGAACTGGTATGAGATCACTTAAATACTAAAATAGTTTATTTTGATTTTTGTTGTTCAACACAATGATGCATGATGACCCGACAAAATTAGGCCAAGCATCTTTGACATTAACATTGATGTGAATTTGAGAGTTGTGCGTTTGTAAAAATAAAGTTAATCATCATTCATGATCGTCATGTTTATCATCAATTAAGTTGTATTTGTTTATCATGTTAACTTGTTAAGCATGGAATGTTGTGGATAGTCATAGCTTTGTTAAATTGTTGTTACCTAAATTGGACTGCAACTGCAATGAAAATACATAATTTTATATTTAATGTTCATGTCATGGAGATAAATGGTCATGCCATTTGTTACCTGAATTGGAATATTGTAAGCTTTGTCCTTCCAAACTCCATCTACATAAATATTTGCAATCCATGTTAAAAGCTTATCGGGACCCTCTTTTCATTTTTCTTTTCTTGTTTTGTTTTTTCCACTCACAGTGCTCACCGACTTCTCATGCAGTGGCTGATGATGACACGAGGCATGTGCAGTGATGAGGACAGTCCACCAAAGAATCGTGGGAGTACAAGAACAAATTAAGCTTAGAAGTTGATGTGCTGTGTTGCATTAGATTTTTGTCCTGTATGTAGTAATATACCAACAATATTGAAACTGAGCATGACATTCATTTTCTGTAATTTACGTAAATTACGCATACCATGTGCATGAGAGTACTTGTATTCACAAACTGTAGTGTACATGTACCTTAACATGTTCAATAACAAATTATGGTTTGGGTTTACATAACATGTACATGACAGATTTGAGGCTTTGCATGGTGACAATTGGTATGTGGATCGGTTTGCGGAAACACCATGTAATTATCGTTCGTACTTTCGCACTTCTATATCGTTCGCACTTCTCGGTCTCCTGATGAGGACTAGAGCGGACTAGTCGAAACGTTGAGACCTAATTGCGAGAAGTGCGAACGATATAGTGGTCTCCTGATGAGGACTAGAGCAGACTAGTCAAAACGTTGAGACCTAATTGCGAGAAGTGCGAACGATAATTATAGAAGTGCGAAAGTACTATAAACGATAATTACATGGTGTTTCTGCAAACCGATCCACATAACATGTACATGTTTCGAAAGAAGGTAGGTTTCTGGTGACACCGTGTTATCTTTTTTGTGAGAGTGTGTGGTTCTGAGAAGAACCGATGGTATTATCTCGACGTTCCAAACAGTATGCTCTGTTCATCCTCGGGTTCGTCCTCAGGAGAGTGTCGCTCTCCTGAGGACAAACAGAGCACACTGTTCCAAACGTCGAGATAACTTCCACCTGTTCTTCTCAGAACCATACACTCTCGCAGAAGAGATTACATGGTGTCACTGCAAACCTACCTTCTTTTAGTAATGTACATGTGTACTTCAATGGGTTTGTGTATCTGCAGCTTTTTCGTGATACTTCTCCAGGTAGAACTTTCCACTATGCTTCCATAATTAGTTGTAGCCCTTCACTTATTGGCAGTCTGCAGAATGAGATTGTTTTACTGCAAATGTAAAACATGCCTGTTTCAAAGTGTTGTTACTGGGATGCTTGTAAAAAAAAATTAGATAAATACAGTACTTTCAAAGTTTTTGAAAAGCTGCAGATTTATCAGGTTTTCTGATTTATAAAAATTGAACATTTATAGGACCTTACAGTAGACTAGTGTGATGTGTATATTGAAATATTGTATTTCAGTTCACTGAGTATATGGAACTTTGAACGATGCCTTTATAATTTAAGTTATGCCACCATCACTCATTGGCTGAGATTGCAGGATTGAGTTTTACAGCCAACTGACAAGTATGGCTGTGGTGCATATTATTTTGAAGCTACGTAAAATGGTACGGTTTAAAACTAATGTAAATTTTTGAATGAAAAGGTTAAAAGACTTTCATCACAGAGAATGATTACACCCTTCAGCTCTGTGCACATAATGCACATCTACCTTGGAAGTTTAGTTTGAACATATATATTTGTATTATTGTACACTCAAGCATACACAACTTGAATAATGCCATCATACTCATAAAGGTTTTATTTTTGCTGTACGTTGTTGTCTTGTACTTATTAATGGGACAGTAATTATTTAGCAGAAATCAGTACAATACTTGGTTTGTTAAGTAAGGGGGATTATTTTGACACCTTTTACCAAATTTCATGAGAGTGGGGTACATGTTTGAGACCTTGCACCATATGTACATACATACATATTTTCTACCATTAATTATGTCAACGTTGAACATGTTTTGTTTTACTATGCTTGAGTACGTGTCATATAGAAATTGTGTTTCAATCACATTATTTATTCTCGGTCACTTCTTAGCAGGTTGACAAATTCTGTCATATTAGTGAACACAGGTATCATAAGACAAAATATAGGGCATCTAGGACAGTTACCTTCATTGCCACTGTAAAGTAAAGGCTTGATAGTTTGTTAATAGTGTTATTTTTAAGGTATAATGTTGAATGTACTCAGTTCCTCAAAGAAAAAATAAATACATGCACATTTATGTGTTACATGATGAGAAATAAAGATTTTGGTGACTATTCTTTGCTTGAATTTTTGTGTCAATATAATTATTATGAAAAAATATTTTTTATAAAAAAATATTTTTAGATTGCCTTGTCCCACTATTTCAGAAAGTGCTACACTTTTAGAAAAATTATCAAGAAAAGAAGGCAAAAATCTTCATCGATCTTTATTCAATAAGTAAACTCTTCAAATCATGTTAAAAACAATTTCACCAAAACTGGGGAGGCACTCATTAAAATAATCAGATTTTTTAATCAGCCAAAAGACTGTACTAAAGTATTGGGAAGTGGAGTTTTGAGAAGGAAACTCGTATTAAACGTCCCTTCTCGATGACTCATGAACGTACATTACAATAGGATTTATGTTGCTGTACTGCATTAGGTTAACGTACAATGGGGCGAGTTTGTCTGATACGCTATGAAATTGGTGGCGAAATTCACGGGAGCGAAGTGACTTGGGGGCGAAATTTTCATAGAGTGCACGCGAAAAAACCCAACTCGCCCCATACGACCGTACGTACAAGTGATTTCGCCCCCATCCTTTTTTGCCGAATTTCTCCCAAACGTGCCACTTTTGCAAGGGGGAACAAGCAGATATGTGATCAGCATGTCCTAATGGTCAACTGGTGCAAAATTCAGCCCCTCCCTCGGTGGTGGCCACGAAAATCATTTTCTAGAAGACTTTTTGCACTTCGTCCCATAGTCTACTAGCACAGCTGTATGTTTCATCTATTTTCTGTTTTGTTTTTACCAGCCTCACTCACCAATCAAATAGAGGTCATCTGGCCGGGCCATGTGTGCAGGGGATCAGTGTAAAGAATGCAGGCACACAATGGTTGAATACAGAGTTGTCATGACTCGATTCGAGTCCAACTCAAGTCGACTTGAGCACTGAAGGCTAAATGACTCGACTCGACTCGAGTCATTGCGAGAACATGACTAGACTTGACTTGAGTCTCTTGCATCAGAATGACTCGAGTCTTACCAAATGTGCCCATTACATTCAGGTATTCAAGTACATTCAGCTGACAGCTTTTAGTTATCATTAATTTTTTAAACCAACTCGACTAGACATTCTTGACCTAATGACTCGACTCTGAGTCACTTCTTCAAAATGACTCGACTCGACTCACAAAAAACAGTGACTCGTTTCAACTCTGATTGAATACCACCGGACAATACCCCCAAATTGCAAGGGGATGTCATCGGCATCATCATGTTCGAAACACACAGATTGTGGTCTGCTCGAAGGAGTTAAATTAATCAAACGATTAATACAAGATGACAAATAAAACAAGTCTACCTCTGGATTGTAGATGACAAGAGACGCGTTGCCTTCAGATCGGTAAAACCAGGAATATTCATCACTCTTGCAAGTTGCTGCCACTGGATCCATGACCTCGCTTGCTGAAAGGTTCATCGTGGTGTTAGACAAGATTCCTCAACGGCCTCGGCCTTCAATTGTCCAATACTAGTCCATCTGTACAGTGTAATGGGGACTGGTATTGGGATGATTGTAACCCTTGGTCTGACAAAGGTCCCAGTCCCCATGTCAGACCTAGGGTTACGATCATCGAAACTATTAGGCCTACATAGACAATAATAAATAGGCTAGACCGGTACACTTAGACCCGTAAACAGGGCCTAGATACATCGCTACTCTCAGATCCTGGATCTGAGTGTAGTGATGCATCCAGGCCTGATCCCTATATGTGATGGGTTAAAATGGTTCGTAGTGCTAAGGTAGCCTACATTTGTTATGTCCCAACTGTGCCGCTGCAGGAACTGTGATCGGGGAGAAAGAATTAGACTGACGGCCATTACGCAAACAGGGTTATTTCTTGAGAGATAACTTAGCGAGAGGGATTAAACGATAGGAAAATTGGGGGAGGGTTTAGGTGTGGGAAATTCAAAATATCATTATTATAGGGACATTTTTGGAAGGTCTGAATTGAAATGTGGTACGCAGCTTAGATTTAACCATTGCATATTGGGACTCCCCCGCCAATTTTACTTGACCTTAACTTCAAATGGAACATATTAACCGTCTTCTGGCAGCAAGCACTCGTGTGGCGTGCTCAGATAATCTGGCATTGTATTTGTAATAAGGGGTTCCTGAAGGTTAGTACACTCAGGTTAGTCTACTCACCTAAATTCTAGCTGAGTAGAAGCTGGGTACCAGCTAACCTGAGTGTACTAAACCTTACCTGAGTGTACTAAACTTCAGGAACCCCGTAATGATATTGTTGTTTCTTCCACAGCCCAGGTTCGAATCCCAGTGGGATCAAGGTAAATAAAGTTGGAAAATAAGAGTGATAATGTAGAACTAGAAGAGGAAGAGATTTAAAAGGAGAGGTAGGAGAGAAGAAAGAAGTGAAAAGCGGGCTTTTTTTTTTTGGTTCTTTTAATTTGCCCCCTTTTTTAAACCTCTCCCCCTAGCGCTAGTCACTGTGACACTGAACCCCCTCAGGCCCTCTGACACCAATAGTAAAAACCCTCAAAATAGATTTCTCCCCTTCTGAACTTGTCAAATAGGCCTATCCCAAAATTAGGTAGGCCCTAGGTCTTACGCCCCTAAATTTGGCCATGGCCGTCACTGTCAGTCGAATTTTCAAAATTGAATGAGGATTGGGTAAGGTAGACAATTATTTAAGACCCTCCCACACATGCATAGTTTGTGCCCAACTAAAGTTGGGTACGGGGCTAGTTGCGATGATCGTAACCGTAGGTTTGACATGGGGACTAGTTGCGATGATCGTAACCCTAGGTCTGACATTCATGATTCATCTCACTGAACTCACCGTCCCGAGTTAATGAAACTGAAATAAATGGCTGTAATCCCGACTAGTGCAAGTGGAAAGAGGTTAGGACTTTGAGTGATCTTACCCCGGAGACGTGTGTCATATGTGTATGATCATCATGGACGAGGGGGTGGCTTCGGAAGTATTTCAAGAAGGTAGGCCCTAGGTCTCATTATTGTTTTCTCTGCTGTAAGTGTCAACTTGGCGCGGCGATGCGAACTTTTTGTACACGTGCGCAGCATGCAAAATGACCGGCCAACGACTGCGCCGCCACCAGAGGACGCTATATTAATGGATATAGTGCAACAATTTTCCCTGCGATATCACGACTCCCATATGGTCTAGTGGTTAGGATCCGGCGCTCTCACCGCCGTGGCCCGGGTTCGATTCCCGGTGTGGGAAGTTACTTTTTTTCTTTTTTTTTGCAGTAAAAAAGTCAACGAAAAAATAATTCGCTAGTTTGGGATTCGAACCAGCGACTTCAAGAATATCATACCGTTCATCCTTTTGCTTCATTCCATAATGCAGGCAAATATTAGTTATCACTTCTCGGTCTGACAAGGTCTGACGGCTGATATATGACTGTGTAGAGGCTGTTTCTTTCGAAACTATTATTATTAAAGTATCATACTTTGGTAAGAAACCAAACAGAAATTTCCACAGATTTCCGTATAACTTACAGGGTATGAAGATGGTGGTGGTAGAAACATACCGTTAACATTTTTCCGCTTAAAAGGGTGTATATAGGGGCCTATGTATTTATCCAGAAATTTGTAAAACAACGACCAAAAATCTTGATGTTTTAAAATAAAAGAGAAAAGAAATTTTTGAGATACTGTTGCAGTTTTTCACTGTTTTCTCAAAAGCTGGGCACCGTATGGACTGAGATTTTCACAGATGACTGTTACTGTATCTTCCTTGATATTTTTTTGGCCATGAATCTATAAGGTCAGGCCAGGAGTACTTTATTCCAAACTGGCGCCCCTTTTTATTACTCACGATGGTTCTTATTTCCCGACCGACCTATATTTTGGGCTCCGACGGAAGTAAAAAAACCTTTTTTGCCGCCGACCCTGTCAGAATGACAAAATATAAATTCAAGAAAAAACAATTAAAATTCCAGAATTTCTGAAGACAAATTTTGCCAATAGGCCTATACATTTTTATACTTTATCACAAAAATAATAAAACAAAAAGTTCAAACGAGATTACAGTGAATACACTGACTATTTCTCATCATTTTCTTGAGGTTTTTGTGTATTCAGCAAGATTTTTTTCCCACCAAAATTTTTTTTTTCGACCGACCGACCCTCCCTCAAGGTGTATAGAGTAACGGAGGGTTGGAAAATAGGGTAGGGCGGGCTGATTTTTTTTAATAAAATTTTTCCTGTATTAAATTGTTTTTTCCCTGTATGTCTCATTATTTGACGAGTCAAATAAAGACAAGAAATGACATAACAACTTGAACCAGTCTGGTTTCCATCTTTTGTTCCTTTTAAGCTTTTAAATACAAAATAATTTGCGATTTTTTTTAGTGATTTTTTTCCAGATTTCTTTTTACTTTTTTTTTTTGGGGGGGGGGTTTTAAAATGTTTACGGTCGGGGCATATTTTTGGGTCGGGCGGGTTACGCCAATACAACAAAAAATGTTATGGCCTAATGGTAAAAAAGCACACATTACAACTCTCCCTTTCAGCAACAGTTATTAGTTAATGGAGTCATGAATATTTAAAAGGAACGTCTAAGCCAAAAGGTATTATCATAATTATATTGCGCATACGATATAATGACAGCACGGTATAGGTACAATTATTCACAATGTTTTGCATTAATATGGCATGCATTGTTAATGTAATACTGAAAATGCACGCCAATTAGCAACCGGTGACGTATGGCTTTATTCCAACAAAATTAAACTCGCGCTCACTTTCTATACCTCAAAACATTTCAATCGAAATGAGTCTTTTATTCATGCATGAACTGGGGATGCTGTTTTTGTTATGGTCTTCGGGGACGCTAGTTGGCATGGTTACTGTTTGTGCGGAAATTGTGCCATTTACCTGCCGCTTCATAAATTATTCGGCTGATTGGTTTGGGATAATTACCTCTTCTTGGACTCCTGATATGAACACGCATCCACAGGCAGGTGGTGAATTTATTTAACTGCTATACCGTGTATGTCACTCACGTACTCATTCTGTTGCAAAAGACTTTATGTAGGTATCTCGAGGAAGGTTCACTAGCGCTCATACACGGGCTTTCTAACTCCAAGGACACAAAGCCTTCATATATTTGAAATCACTCGGAACTTGGACCCGATGTTGCGAGGCTTTCAACAGTACTACATGTACATGTATACCACCCATACGTGGAGTGCTGGGTGTGCGCCTTATAAGCGACATCACTGGATGAGCACTATAACCACCTCGGTTTCTACAGATCAGGAAGGAGACGAACATCCCTTGGCATGCAGTCAAGTCCAGTCAATTTACACCGAACGTGAGGGTCACCTTGTTCACGATTCAAGAAAGCTTAATCTGACGTTCTTCTTCTTAGAACAGACAAACAAATCATTCAAACTAGTGCGTGGATACAGTCAAACCTCACAGTGACTTCTTGAGATATTACCATAAACATTCAATGCCACTGATCATAAAGCACGAAGGAATGTAATCAAGAATAATACATTGTCTGCATGATACATATTGCCAAGATGGTCTCAGTGCACCTCTTCATCATCCTCTCTGGACTCATTCTCGGCAGCTCCGCCCTCGATCAGTTAAAGAACAATCCCTGTGCCCAAAAGTGTCCCCCTCGATGCCCGCCCGGATGGAGAATGTGGGGAGGTTCTTGCTATCGTCTTACCTCGAGGCTGACCTGGGATGATGCCGAGAAATCTTGCAAGGCGATGGGAGGAGAGATGGCCGCACCCCGGTCACTGGAGGAGAATGATTTCTTCTGTAGCGCTGGCAGAGAGGAGGAAGGTGTTCATTCCTTGTGGGTAGCCTGCAGCGACCAGATTAAAGAGGGCACGTGGGTGTGCAACGACGAAGATGGTATCTCCACTAAATGGCAGCCTGGAGAACCCAACGGTGGAACACATGCGAGCTGCGCTGTCATCTACCACTTGAATACGGCAAGCTTAGCTTATGGACTCTGGGATGATATACCGTGTGTGAATCAGCATCCCGGTCTGTGCATCCGGGTTCCTGAGGCACCACCCATGTACTGCTTCACTACCAACCAAGATGGCAGGCTGGACAAGTCCTGCTTTCAGAAATGAATATCTACGGAATCGAGACATATGAAACAACCAGATCGATAAACGTTGTGCCCTAATAGACCATTTCCATTTTTTTTTAGTATCACGCTGGCCAATTGTTTTTGTTGCATCAAATAACTGGACATAACTTAAAGATCAGGGGCCTATATTTCATGGCGCTGCTAAGCACAAAAAGTTGCTTAGCACAAAAATGTCTTGCCCAATAAAACAAACCACAGTTAAACAATTCATTTGATGTTCATGGTCAGTCAACATCAGCCAAAGAAAAATCACAAGCGATGCACAACACATGGATATTTGGTTGTTAACCCTGTTTTGTATTAAGACTGAAATAAATGTCATGCTTAGCAAATTGTTGTGCTAGGTTGCGCCGTGAAATTGGCCCCAGAATCTTGGATTCGTTTTGAACTCTGTCGTACACGGAACACTGCGATCAAATATTGGACTGCATCAACATCTGCAACCTGTTGTTGTCCTTCAACGAAATTCCAAATAGGAGTATCTCTCCGAAATCAGATGACGAGATGTCATGATCCATGTATGCACATACTGCAGAACTGGGGCCGATTTCACTAACGCTTTGCGATCATCGTAAAGCCCAAATCCATCGCTAAACAGAAAATCGATCGCTACTTTGCGTAGCAATTTTCCGTTTAGCGATGGATTTGGGCTTTACGATGATCGCAAAGCGTTAGTGAAATCGGCCCCTGATCTGAGAAAAACTACATCGCAGTATTCAATATTATACATGATGATCATCTTCATTAAAACATATCATGAAGAATAATGAGAATGTTGTACAAAGGATTACGGATTTCCGTTTTGTTTGGACTTCAGTACGTTGGCAGCCTATAAACTCTAGTATCGTTGTGATTCATTTTAATATCATAAAACCTCAATGGAAATTGTGCCATTTTGTAGTAGATAGATGGTTGTTTAAATCTTCTTTCTCTTGTGCTATTTATCTTGTCGTTGTTAAATACGCCACTCTTAGAACTCCGCCCACTGTATATCACAACGGAAGGAACCATTAATATTTACCCGTAGATTTCGTTCCATTCCTTGATATATCACAAAGTGCAGCATGTGAGTGCAATAATTTAGTCCAATTGTGTAAAATATTGGACTTCACGCTGAAAGGTTAAGATCATCAAATAACCATATAAGGGAAACTTAATGAATTTAAAGTCATTGAAAAGGGGAAAAAAATGCGGGATTCGAACCAGAGGTCACCGGTTCAAATCCTGCTCCAGTCAATTTTTCTTTGTTCACTTTTCATTGAATATTTATAGTATTTCTGTTTTGGGTGAATATATGCCAGTAATGACCATGCTAGATTTAGAGGTGAAATGTTAAAACTTAAAGACATTATTATAAGGAAGGAATCGTTATCAGCTTGTAATATGAGATCAATGAATATAGATCAACTTTGTGTGGAGTATTTTTTTGTTATCGTTGTGCCCTAACTGTGGTGAATTAATGGATGTTGCTGCACTTAATCAGTCAGCAAGCAATAATAATTATAATAATAATAATAACTCTAACAACAACGATAGGGGGAAATTCCCATAGGGTCATGCACAAACTTTATTTACCTATTTCTAAATATCCTCCAACCCGATCGACTTGAAATTGATATATTTTCCTAATGGGAGCATTCTCCATCTTATATCAAAAAACGGACAATAAAAATGTTTCTTTAAAAGGTTATGAAAACATTAGGGGGAAGTGGAAATTTCCCCCTAACAGCCGATTTCCCCCTAACGTCGACTTTTAATGCAAACCGTTTCCCCCTAACGTATTCATTAACAATATAATTTTTATAATAATAATATATAATAATAATTCAAAGTCTATATTGCGCTCTTTACATAATGATCAAAAGTACATGTATGTATTAAAAAAAGATGTGAAATTAGTCAGACAAAAAATGTTTTTTCACTTTTGTCTTATTTCGCTGTCTTTGTCATTGCTTTTGAACAATGATCGCTTTGTATAAATAATATATGCTATTTTGTCAGTTATTCGTATTATATACCTAGAGGATATAAATCAATTGTGTTAAAGGTAGTATCATACTTTGATAGCATACCGAAACAGAAATGTTCAAAGATTTACCTCTAACTTACATGGTTTAAAGATGGTGATGGTAGAAACATACCGTTGACATATTTCTGCCTGAAATGGTGTATTTATCCAGAAAGTATATAGTAAAACAATGACCGAAAATCGTTTTGATCTTTTAAAAGTTCAAAAATAAAAGAAAAAAGACTTCAGAAATACTGTGGCTGTTTTTCACTGTTTTCTCAAAAAGTGGGCAGCGTATGGGACTGAAATTTTCACAGATGACTGTTACTGTATCTGTCTCATTTTTTTGCACATGAATATGTATTTCGTTGATAAAAAACCAAAGTATGATACTACCTTTAAATGCACTAAAGTCGTAACTATATGAAGCACCTCATTTGCATAATAGCAGTAACGGCTAGCTAGAGGAATGCATTTTCTGAACAAACAAATTAACAAACACCCCGGCACCACAACAAACAAACAAACAAGCTAGACTCAATCAAAATAATGATATTGATATTTGTTACACTCACTTTCACCGTTATAAGTAAACATAAACATAAACTTATTAAACATAAACTTATTAAAACCAATTCTCTTCATATAATATTCATCACAATCCCTGATAACCCAAATGATATTATGTTAATGACTTTAATTCCATTAAATCATTGTCACGTGTTGTTATTGTCACATGTTCACGGTATGTGGATTGGAATAACGATGCATGTTACAATGTCTATTAAGTATTATTACCGGTAATGGAGTTGTAATGAATGCTTTTCTGCCAAGGAATGATACTTTATGTTCCAGAAAAACAAAAACCGGTAACTTGAAAAAAAAAAAATATATATATAATAATTTTACAGAATTGAAGTGGTAATATTTTGAGCCCTAACCAACTGTTTTGATAAAACGATAATTTATGATTCTGTGGCCTATTTACCAATTCTGTATCGGATTGAGACTTCAAGGGACGTGACCAGTTCTCTTTTTTGAATAGCTAGATTAATGTGATTCCCCTGAGTAGCTAGCCCTAGAGTTGATTGGACTCGGTGTTTAACGATAAATGATGCACGCAAAAGGTGCTCGACATGACAAATGACCTCGGCTCCGGCTCCGGCTCAGGCTCCGGCTCTGTCATCCATAGGCTGAAAATAAAGGTTGTGGTTTTTACATTGAAGCTGAAACTCTGTTTTTTGTGTGTTTTTTTCTTCAAACCTGAGTATCTGCATCCGAACCGCAGCACAAAGTCTCTATTTTGATACCCGTTAGACTAGAGTGGATTCTGAGCCTGAGCCTGAGCCTAAGCTGGGTTTTGGAAAAGGCCCGAGCTCGATTTCACGAACGAGTAAGACAGATCGTACTGGCATGCGTAGGCCTATCAATCTTAATTGCTAATCGAAATGTGATGTCACAGTACTAGTTACTGATACAGGATTAACTCATCTAAAAGATGAATGACAATTCTTTGTGTAATCGACCACCGGCCCTATATAGACTCGAGTAATGATTCATGTTTAAGATGAGTACCACATAGGAACTTATGTTATGACGTCACACATTCCTCAGCAACTAAGATTCAAAATTATTAATGCGGATGGACATCAATCTTGAAGCCTTCTGTGTATAAGTTCGATCCTTGGCCATGATAATCATAACGGTCTTTGTTCTACTTGTGATGTGCGACATTATGTCCCTAGTCCCTACTGCCCATCATAAAAATGTCGGGCCACCAGTCACAGTTGTAGGGAAACGTGTGCAAAGAGTCAAAATCATACATTGTAGCAGAGAGCAAATCGTAAGAGGGAGTCATATTATATTGTGTCAATAAAGTTTGTTGGGGTCGGAAATTAACTTCAGATTCATGTAAGAGGTCCGCTGATGGGCTTGTGTGAAAATATTGGGAAAAGCTCATCAAAACACTATCGATTTATAATCATTTCACTCAAGAAATCTGCAAATCCGGCACGAAAGGGTCTTTTCTAATATTCGGATCTAAGAAAACAGAAATATTTTCAAATTAATTTATACACCATTCACCTAACATATTGATTTCGCTATGATAACGGGTTTATAACCTAATGTTGTTGTCTGCATCCTTTTCCAAGAAAATCATCGTCAACACTTTCCGTCCGGTTTGGTACCTATAGAAAAGAAAGAAAGAAAACGATACTTTTGATATTTGTGTCGAAGTTACACTTGCTTCGCTTTGTTAGTTTGACACGCCTCGTTCTTGGTGGTCTTGGTCCAAGACTCGACTGTAAAGCTCGTGCCATTGCGCCCGGCCCTCTCGTGAAGTTCATTTCACCCAGCTGCTCGCATTACAATAGTGGGTGCATTCGTTTAGCTAACACGGGTCAGCCCTTAGTGGGAATGGTCGCGCTATACTGCACAAAGCAAGCGAGAGAATGGGGACGAGGTTGACTGGTGTCGACCCGAGAAAGCTAAACGAATGCACCCGTAATGAGAGACTTTTGATAACCGGTTTTCAAGTCAATAGCGCACGTGCACGCAATTATTTGTGAGTATGCGCGCGTGGTTTTGCGCCTGCGCTGTTGTGTGCGCGCGTCAGGCGCTGTTGACTTGAAGACCGGTTCTCAAAAGTCTCCCATTTAATTCATGCGAGCAGCTGGGTGAAAGTAGTCTTGGACCAAGACTACGTTCTTGGCGGCGGAATATTGTTTGGAAATAGTCCACGCGAGTACCGTGGTTGGTACACATCGACCAGCCATCAGACTCCCACCGTGATGCATCAAGTTGAACCCCCGTGAGTCCCGGCAAAACGTTATTTCCGCACAAGATCAAGTATATATGGAGCTTGCATTACTCCTCCGACGATGTTGACATGTTTAATGATGTTAATGCGGGAGTAATGTAGAGCTCCATGGTACTGCATGGAGCAATTTTCACACATACGTATGGTTTGTTTTAAATGTTTACTATCATACTTTGGTAGCATATACCAAAACAGAAAAAACAGATTTACTTCACGAAGTGGGCACCGTATGGGACTGACATTTTCACAGATGACTGTCATTGTATCTGCCTTGATATTTTTGCCCATGAATCTGTATTTCTTTGACAAAAACCAAAGTATGAAATTACCTTTAACGTGATGCGACGGTTTTGAGTTGTTATCTTTCGTTGAGAGGTGAATTATCGAGGCCAGGGTACCGTAGACGAGTTGGGACCTTACTTCGTTACTATACATGGTTGTGTTATTATTTTTTTCTGCAGAGCATTGGTTTTATTCACGTTTTCATTTATTTTATTTGTCTATGTCTCCCCCTACCTGTTGCTTTACACATCAAAGTCAACCGACGTTGATCAACGCCTGTCGTTGGCATCAGCGCACACATAGCTGTGATCACCACAACTAGTTGGGCAGCATTTTTCGTCGTCGTCGCATTGGCAATCAGAACTACATTCGTTTGGGCAATCATGTTGTCCGTCATGGTCTCCCACTGAGCCTGGGCTCGGGCAGTTACCGTCATGTGACGCGCATCCGTTTTGTCCTGGGAATAAAGACAAAGTAACATTGCAATGATTTGGGGCAGGCGCGGTTCTACGGGGGGGGGGGGGGGGCTGCGGGGCTAGGGGGGGCTGTAGCCCCCCCCCCCCCCCCCCCCCAAAAAAAAATGCAAGTGAAAAAAGAATTATTGAAAATACTGGATTTTTTCAGTTATTAAGCGCCAATTACATAAAAAACGCGTTGTGTGGCCTATAATGTGCATGTTTTTCGACCCCTAATAAGACATAGCAGAAGCGAGTGTTAGAAGAACCCAAAATATTGGATCTTCTAGCCCCCCCCCCCCCCCCCCCAAAAAAAAATAATGGCTCTTCTAGCCCCCCAAAAATTTTAGCTCTAGAACCGCGCCTGATTTGGGGGTTGCCGATCCCCCCTCCCCAAAACCGTCAGCAGTATTTATGGCGTTCCATTCCGGTCCAGTACGGGTGACGAGACGGAAAGGGACGGGAAAAGGTTTTCGAATGTGTTAGACCATTTTTCTTCCTCCATGGTTGGACGGAAAATAGATTGAAGCGTGACCGGGGGGAGGGGGTTATCTATACAAAGGTAGTATCATACTTTGGTAAGAAACCAAAACAGAACTTGTTCACAGGTTTACGTATAACTTACAGGGTATGAAGATGGTGATGGGTGCGCCACTGGAATATCTGTCTGGTTTTACTCTATCTGGATAAATACAGCCTCATTTCAAGCAGAAACATTTTTATGTCATTACATCTAATTTATACTTTGTAAGTTATATACGTTAATCTGTGAACATTGCTACCGTATTACTTCGTGCCACTTGACCAGTAGATGTATGTTTCCCCATGTGCCATGTATTTCATTGTACCGCCGCTTATATCTCGCAGCCGCCACTTAGTATCAGTGGCGGCTGCGAGATGAAAAGTGGCACTACAATGAAATACATGGCACATATAGTGACACATACATCTACTGGTCAAAGTGGCACGAATAGGGCTTTACAGATTATGGGCCCTGACAGGAAAAAAATGATCGAATTATAGGAAATAAATGTTGAACGTACCTTGGACAGCCAAAACCAGAAGACTGGCAAAAATACACAGCCATGTGAAGTAATGCATCTTGAAACTCTTCACCCGGTCGCGTGGTATAGAGGTATATTACGAAGGTCGCTGGAGAAGGTTCAGGATATAGGTCTGACACCTCGTGTGCGCAGCAATGATCGAGTGTAAGGCCAAGGATATAGGTTGATCCAATCTCAACTTTGTGATGATAATGAACCAAAATTGTCCAGTGTTTGCACAAACCTGTACATGTAATATACTGTCTCTTGACAAGCGTGTGATTGTTTTATATAATCATCTTTCTATTGTACAGGTGACAGTGACACGTGTTCTTCATGGATTTATTTCCTCTCCCACGGCCCTGTTTAATCAATGAATCGATCCCTTCCGCATTATGATAACCTGTTAGAGGCGTGTGAAACAAAAACAACAGTTCGATTTTGTTTTTGTTCTCCCATCGCAATTAATAATCAAACTTACGTCATGTCACCTGCAATGCATGACACTGTGAACCGAATCTTGTTTTACTATGAGGCAACGCCCACATGCAAGCAAAGTGCAAGCAGAGGGAAAAGTGTCCTATTGATAAATGTGATTGACAGCAATGCACTATTGTAATATTTACATGGATTACAAGAAAGTGGACAACTTAAAGGTAGTATCATACTTTGGTTTTTGTCAAAGAAATACAGATTCGTGACCAAAAATATCAAGGAAGATACAGTAAAAGTAATCTGTGAAAATTTCAGTCCCATACGAGGCCCACCTTTTGAGAAAACAGCGAAAAACGGCCACAGTATTTCTTGAGTCTTTTCTCTTTTATTTTTGATCTTTTAAAAGATCAAAAAGATTTTCGGTCGTTGTTTTATTAATTTCTGGATAAATACACCATTTCGGGCGGTAATATTTTAACGGTAGGTTTCTACCAGCATCATCTTCATACCCTGAATGTTATTTGTAAATCTGTGAACATTTCTGTTTTGGTCTCTTACCAAAGTATATGATACTACCTTTAAACCCTTTGAACTGGTTCCAACAATTCACCACAGTTAGGGCACAACGATAAAAAAAAATACTCCACACAAAGACTGTCATTGTATCTGCCTAGATATTTTTGCCCATGAATCTGTATTTCTTTGACAAAAAAAAGTATGAAATTACCTTTAACGCGATGCGACGGTTTGGAGTTTTTATCTTTCGTTGAGAGGTGAATTATAGGGGCCAGGGTACCGTAGACGAGTTGGGACCTTACTTCGTTACTATACATGGTTGTGTTATTATTTTTTTGGTTTTATTCACGTTTTAGTCATTTATTTTATTTTGTCTATGTCTCCCCCTACCTGTTGCTTTACACATCAAAGTCAACCGACGTTGATCAACGCCTGTCGTTGGCACTAACTTGAACGCACACGTAGCTGTCATCATCGCAACTAGTTGGGCAGCATTTTTCGTATCCCTTGCATTGGCAATCAACACTACATTCGTCTGGGCAAGGATCTTGTCCGTTAAGGTCTCCAAATGAGCCTGGGCTCGGGCAGTAACCGTCATGTGACGCGCATCCGTCTACTCCTGGGAATAAAGACAAAGTAACATTGCAATGATTTGGGGGTTGCCGATCCCCCCTCCCCCAAAACCGTCAGCAGTATTATGGCGTTCCATTCCGGTCCAATACGGGTGACAAGACGGAAAGGGACGGGGCAAGGTTTTCGAATGTGTTGGACTATTTGTCTTCCTCCATGGTTGGACGGAAAATAGATTGAAGCGGGACCGGGGGAGGGGGTTTATATCTACACAAAGGTAGTATCATACTTTGGTAAGAAACCAAAACAGAACTTGTTCACAGGTTTACGTATAACTTACAGGGTATGAAGATGGTGATGGGTGCGCCACTAGCTGTTTTTGTGTCTGGTTTTACTCTATCTGGATAAATACAGCCTCATTTCGAGCAGAAACATGTTTATGTCATTACCATCTTTATACCATGTAAGTTATATACGTAAATATGTGAACATTACTATTACTTCGTGCCACTTGACCAGTAGATGTATGTTTCCCAATGTGCCATGTATTTCATTGTACCGCCGCTTAGATATATCTCGCAGCCGCCACTTAGTATCAGTGGCGGCTGCGAGATGACAAGTGGCACTACAATGAAATACATCGCACATAGGGAAACATACACCTACTGGTCAAAGTTGCACGAATAGGGCTTTACAGATTATGGGCCCTGCCAGGACAAAAATGATCGAATTATAGGAAATGAATGTGGAACGTACCTTGGACAGCCAAAACCAGAAGACTGGCAAAAATACACAGCCATGTGAAGTAATGCATCTTGAAACTCTTCACCCGGTCGCGTGGTATAGAGGTATATTACGAAGGTCGCTGGAGAAGGTTCAGGATATAGGTCTGACACCTCGTGTGCACAGCAATGATCGTCTATATACAAGAATAGCCCAGTTGCATCACATCGAGTGTAAGGCCAAGGATATAGGTTGATCCAATCTCAACTTTGTGATGATAATGAACCAAAATTGTCCAGTGTTTGCACAAACCTGTACATGTAATATACTGTCTCTTGACAAGCGTGTGATTGTTTTATATAATCATCTTTCTATTGTACAGGTGACAGTGACACGTGTTCTTCATGGATTTATTTCCTCTCCCACGGCCCTGTTTAATCAATGAATCGATCCCTTCCGAATTATGATAACCTGTTAGAGGCGTGTGAAACAAAAACAACAGTTCGATTTTGTTTTTGTTCTCCCATCGCAATTAATAATCAAACTTACGTCATGTCACCTGCAATGCATGACACTGTGAACCGAATCTTGTTTTACTATGAGGCAACGCCCACATGCAAGCAAAGTGCAAGCAGAGGGAAAAGTGTCCTATTGATAAATGTGATTGACAGCAATGCACTATTGTAATATTTACATGGATTACAAGAAAGTGGACAACTTAAAGGTAGTATCATACTTTGGTTTTTGTCAAAGAAATACAGATTCGTGACCAAAAATATCAAGGAAGATACAGTAAAAGTAATCTGTGAAAATTTCAGTCCCATACGAGGCCCACCTTTTGAGAAAACAGCGAAAAACGGCCACAGTATTTCTTGAGTCTTTTCTCTTTTATTTTTGATCTTTTAAAAGATCAAAAAGATTTTCGGTCGTTGTTTTATTAATTTCTGGATAAATACACCATTTCGGGCGGTAATATTTTAACGGTAGGTTTCTACCAGCATCATCTTCATACCCTGAATGTTATTTGTAAATCTGTGAACATTTCTGTTTTGGTCTCTTACCAAAGTATATGATACTACCTTTAAACCCTTTGAACTGGTTCAAACTTCACATAGAGAAATACAGTCATGCAGGAAAAACAGAAACAATGGCACTGGAAGCGCTGTAAGGCATTTACAATCCGTATACTTGTGGTTTATTTTGCCATCATGGCCCTGCCCTATGTCCTGCCCATAAAACACTATCAATTTAAAATAAGTTCACTCAAGAAATCTGCAAAACTGCCACGGAAAAGCCCTTTTCTAATATTCGGATCTAAGAAATCTTATAGTATACACTTTCAAATTAATTTATACACCATACACCTAACATATTAATTATATATTAATTATAATATTATTAATTATATTAATTTCACTATAATAATGGGTTTTTTAACTTGATGTTCGTTGTTGTCTGCCTCATGTCACCAAAGAATTCATCGTCAGAACTCTCCGTCCGGTTTGGTACCTAGAAACAAAGAAACAGAGAAAGAAATTCGTTTGATTTTTTTTAGTCAACGTGAGACTTTTGAGACTTCACTTTGTGAGTTTGACATGAATCGTTCTTGGCAGAACATTGTGTGGAAATAATATTGTAGTCCACGTGCACCGTACGTGGTTGGTCCACATCGACCCCGTGGTTGGTCCACATCGACCAGCCATCAGGCTCCCACCCGTGCTACATCAAGTTGAGTCCCGGTAAGTCCATTCTAGGTCCAGTAAAAAGCCATATAATACTCATAAACGATTTTAACAAAATATATAGGCCTACGACTGGTCGTGGACTCATGTCAAAATCGTTAAAGGTAGTATCATACTTTGGCAGCATACCGAAACAGATTTTTTTTCCACATTTATCCATACCTTACACGGTATGAAGATGGTGATGGTAGAAACATACCGTTAAAACATTTCTGTCTGAAATGCTGTATTTATCCAGAAAAAAGTGAAAACAATTAACAAAAAACAATTTTGATATTTTATAAAGATAAAGAATATAAGTAAATAGTTTTAAAAAAATACTGTGGAAAATTTTCATTGTTTTCTCAAAACGTGGGCACAGTATGGGGCTGAAAATTTCACAGATGACAATTACTGTATCTTCCTTGATATTTTTGCCCATGAATTTTCATTTCTTTGACAAAAAAAAGTATGATATTACTTTTAATAAGAAGTAATGTCCAGTTTGATCGAATGTCACACATTCCTATTAACCTGACGCAGGTCGACTATTTGAAGTTTGTATCTTCGTTGAGAGGTGAATATGCCCATAGGTTCCTGTACATATACGATTTAGGACTTTCATTTGCGTAGGATTGTGATGATATTCTTCACCATGGTTGCGTTATTAGTGATTTTTGGCAAAGTATTGTGGTTTTATTTATTTTAAACATTTGTCTTTTAAAGGGATGGTACAGAATTGGTAAGACAAAATACACTCCAGGATCACAGTTTCACATAAAACTTACACAGTATAATGGTGATGATAGGAGAAAACATCCCATGAAATGTTTTCGTCTTAAATGCCATCTTCGTTGAGAAATAACTTTAAACTATTTTCCCATTAGAATAAATCGCTTCGAAGCATTTCATTCATTCGTTGAAATGTGTAAACTGGTTTTCACTCTTTTCTTGTGACCCAGATGGCTGATAGACCTCAAACTTCTACAGGTTTGTCAGTTAAGGTATATTATGGATTACGTAATGTGCTTTCACTGTCAGCAACGGTTTTGTCCCAAAAAACAGTTCTGTACCATTTAAAGGTAGTCTCATACTTTGTTAAGAAACCAAAACAGAAATGTTCACAGATTTACTTATAACTTACAGGGTGTGAATATGGTGGTGTAGAAACATACCGTTAAAAATGTTTCCGCCTGAAATGGTGTATTTATCCAGAAATGAGTAAAACAACGACCGAAAATCTTTTTGATCTTTTAATAGATCAAAGGTAAAAGAGAAAAGACTTAAGAAATACTGTGGCTGTTTTTCTCTGTTTTCTCAAAAAGTGGGAACCGTATATGGAACTTAAATTTTCAACAGATGACTGTTACTGTATCTGTCTTGATATCCAAATATGAATCTGTATTTCTTTGATAAAAACCAAAGTATATGATTATACCTTTAATCTCCCTACATGTTCTTTGCACATCAACGTGTACCACTTGAGCTCCCACTCTCGCTAGAGTCAGGTGGTGGTAAGATGCACACGTTGGAATCACTATCGCAACCAGTTGGGCAGCATTTGGCATCACTCGATATAATGAGGCACTCATCATCCCCTTTTCCAAAATCACATTCTGTGGCGCAAGTTTCTGCCCCAACATAAACTGACATGGCCTCTGATCCCGGACAGTCACCAGCATTCAATGTGACTCCTTGGCCAGCTTGAGATTAAAATAAAGTAAAATTTACAATCGTTAATTTGGTTTGTGACTTTTGCCTCCAAACTAAGAAGTACAAAAGCACGACCATGCAGTCCGTTCCGTTCAGTTCTGTTCCAGTCTTGGGACTACCCGGATCAGACGAAAGGGACACGGAGCGGATCAAAGATCATGTTTTCAAGGGGGGGGGGGGGGTAAAATGTACCGATTCAATAGCGAAGGATGCATTTAGGGGCGATAAAAGTTAGTAGGTTACGCCCCGGATGGGCTTAAAGTTAACTGCCCGATTAATTTTGTCTCCCTGTTTTTCTTTTCTTCTCCTTTTGACCCTCTCTCCCTCTCTATAGTGTCGGACGTTGGGGCTAAAAGAAAGTAGGTGAGGTGTAACCCTTACGCCTCCGAGTTCACCCATGGGAACGGGTCAAACATGGTTTTCGAATGTGTTGGAATGACAATACATTGAAAGTGGGTACATTTTTATGACATGAAATAATCTTGTTATAAGCTGCAACCTCTGCACATAAACAAAAGAGGGTATAGGCTAAGGGTCACGCACCCCAAACACAAACAAAACGTTTCTTTTATCAGCAGATCAACTATTGTTTTCCACTCGTGCAGTAAGTCAAGTTAGCCAGTTTTTTAAAAGCTTGTATATTTAAAACGACTGGTGAACAATTGACGATTCCACTAGAGTATATCAAGCTGAAGTTCTTCCCCGTGAAAATGTCTTCTTTTTTTTTTTTCAAGAAAACTACGTTCAATTTTCAATGTGGTTAAATGAAACGGAATCCGTTCTGTCGAAATCGATCCCTTCAAAATGGTCCAAACTGTGAGCTTAATAAAACAAAATTAAGGAAGGATCTACGCCCTGCCTGTCCTGAGAAATCACCGAATTACTGGAATTGAATGTTGAACGTACCTTGGATAGTCAAAACCAGAAGACTGGCAAAAATACACAGCCATGTGAAGTAATGCATCTTGAAACTCTTCACTTGGTCGCGTGGTATAGAGGTACCGGTATGTTACGAAGGTCGCTGGAGAAGGTTCAGGATAGGTCTGAGTACAATAATCGCCTACGCACAGAGCCAGTTAACTTCGGTACTCCAGACCACGAATAGCTCAGTTGCATCACATCGAGTGTAAGGCCAAGGATATAAGTTGATCCGGTTAACTTTGTGGGGAAAATGAACAAAAATTGGCCATACAGTGTTTACTTATATATGTAACATACTGTCCCTTGAAATGACAAGCGTGTGATTGTTTTATAGAATCATCTTTCTATTATACAGGTGACAGTGACACGTGTTCTTCATGGATTTATTTCCTCTCCCACGGTCCTGTTTAATCAATTAATCGATCCCTTCCGCATTATGATAACCTGTTAGAGGCGTGTGAAACAAAAACAACAGTTCGGTTTTTTTTTTGTTCTTTCATCGCAATTAATAATTAAACTTACGTCATGTCACCTGCAATGCATGACACTGTGAACCGAATCTTGTTTTACTCTGAGGCAACGCCCACATGTTCACGATGCAGACTGTACTCATAGTAACAATCAAAGTACACGCAGAGGGAAAAGTGTCCTATCGATCAAATAAAAGTAATGATTAAAAGCAATGTACTATGTAATGTTCACGTGAGTATACAGCCTGTGGGTTACAAGGAAGTGGACAACTTAAACCTTTGAACTGGTTCAAAATTTCACGTAAAGAAATAGGGCCTAGCTATATTCAGGAAAACGGAAACAATGGAACTGGAACCACTGTTATAGGCTTACCGTCCGTACGTTTAGTGTTAAGTTAATTTGTCAGTGGCCCTGCCCTGCCCTGCCCTGCGTGAGGCTGCCCTGCCCTGCCCTGCCCTGTCCTGTCCAGCCCAGCCATGCCATGCCCTGCCCTGCCCTGCCCTGCCCTGCGTGAGGCTGCCCTGTCCTGCCCTGCCCTGCCCTGCCCTGCCCTGCCCTGCCCTGCCCTGCCCTGTCCTGCCATGCCCTGTCTTGTCCAGCCATGCCCTGCCCTACCCTGTCCAGCCCTGCCCTGCCCTGCCCTGCCCTGCGTGAGGCTGCCCTGTCCTGTCATGCCCTGTCCTGTCCAGCCCAGCCCAGCCCAGCCCTGCCCTGCCCTGCCCTGCCCTGCCCTGCCCTGCCCTGACCTGCCCTGCGTGAGGCTGCCCTGTCCTGCCCTGCCCTGCCCTGCCCTGCCCTGCCCTGCCCTGCCCTGCCCTGCCCTGCCCTGCCCTGCCCTGCCCTGCCCTGCCCTGTCCTGCCATGCCCTGTCTTGTCCAGCCCAGCCCTGCCCTACCCTGTCCAGCCCTGCCCTGCCCTGCCCTGCCCTGCCCTGCCCTGCGTGAGGCTGCCGGCCGGTCCTGTCATGCCCTGTCCTGTCCAGCCCTGCCCTGCCCTACCCTGCCCTGCGTGAGGCTGCCCTGTCCTGCCATGCCCTGTCCTGTCCAGCCCAGCCCTGCCCTACCCTGTCCAGCCCAGCCCTGCCCTGCCCTGCCCTGCCCTGCCCAGCCCAGCCCTGCCCTGCCCTGCCCTGCCCTGCCCTGTCCTGCCCTACCCTGTCCAGCCATGCCCTGTCCTGTCCAGCCCAGCCCAGCCCAGCCCAGCCCTGCCCTGCCCTGCCCTGCCCTGCCCTTCGTGAGGCTGCCCTGTCCTGCCATGCCCTGTCCTGTCCCGCCCTGCCCTTCCCTGCCCTGCCCTGCCCTGCCCTGTCCAGCCATGCCATGCCATGCCATGCCCTGCCCTGCCCTGGGTGAGGCTGCCCTGTCCTGCCCTGCCCTGCCCTCCCTTGCGTGAGGCTGCCCTATCCTGCCATGCCCTGTCCTGTCCAGCCCAGCCCTGCTCTACCCTGTCCAGCCCAGCCCAGCCCTGCCCTGCCCTGCACCCCCTGTCCAGTCCAGCCCTGCCCTGCCCTGCCCTGCCCTTCCCTGCCCTGCCCTGCCCTGCCCTGCCCTGCCCTGTCCAGCTATGCCATGCCATGCCATGCCATGCCATGCCCTGCCCTGCCCTGCGTGAGGCTGCCCTGTCCTGCCCTGCCCTGCCCTGCCTTGCGTGAGGCTGCCCTATCCTGCCATGCCCTGTCCTGTCCAGCCCAGCCCTGCTCTACCCTGTCCAGCCCAGCCCAGCCCTGCCCTGCCCTGCACCCCCTGTCCAGTCCAGCCCTGCCCTGCCCTGCCCTGCCCTGCCCTGCCGTGCCCTGCCCTGCCGTGCCCTGCCCTGCCGTGCCCTGCCCTGCCCTGCCCTGCCCTGCCCTGCCCTGCCCTGCCCTGCCCTGCCCTGCCCTGCCCTGCCCTGCCCTGCCCTGCCCTGCCCTGCCCTGCCCTGCCCTGTCCTGCCATGCCCTGTCTTGTCCAGCCCAGCCCTGCCCTACCATGTCCAGCACCGCCCTTCCCTGCCCTGCCCTGCCCTACCCTGCCCTGCGTGAGGCTGCCCTGCCCTGCCCTGCCCTGCCCTGCCCTGCCCTGCCCTTCGTGAGGCTGCCCTGTCCTGCCATGCCCTGTCCTGTCCCGCCCTGCCCTTCCCTGCCCTGCCCTGCCCTGCCCTGCCCTGTCCAGCCATGCCATGCCATGCCATGCCATGCCCTGTCATGCCCTGCCCTGCCCTGCGTGAGGCTGCCCTGTTCTGCCCTGCCCTGCCCTGCCCTGCCCTGACCTGCCCTGCCCTGCGTGAGGCTGCCCTGTCCTGCCATGACCTGTCCTGTCCAGCCCAGCCCTGCCCTACCCTGCCCTGCCCTGCCCTGCCCTACCCTGTCCAGCCCTGCCCTGCCCTGCCCTGCCCTGCCCTGCCCTGCGTGAGGCTGCCGGCCGGTCCTGTCATGCCCTGTCCTGTCCAGCCCTGCCCTGCCCTACCCTGCCCTGCGTGAGGCTGCCCTGTCCTGCCATGCCCTGTCCTGTCCAGCCCAGCCCTGCCCTACCCTGTCCAGCCCAGCCCTGCCCTGCCCTGCCCTGCCCTGCCCAGCCCAGCCCTGCCCTGCCCTGCCCTGCCCTGTCCTGCCCTACCCTGTCCAGCCATGCCCTGTCCTGTCCAGCCCAGCCCAGCCCAGCCCAGCCCTGCCCTGCCCTGCCCTGCCCTGCCCTTCGTGAGGCTGCCCTGTCCTGCCATGCCCTGTCCTGTCCCGCCCTGCCCTTCCCTGCCCTGCCCTGCCCTGCCCTGTCCAGCCATGCCATGCCATGCCATGCCCTGCCCTGCCCTGGGTGAGGCTGCCCTGTCCTGCCCTGCCCTGCCCTGCCTTGCGTGAGGCTGCCCTATCCTGCCATGCCCTGTCCTGTCCAGCCCAGCCCTGCTCTACCCTGTCTAGCCCAGCCCAGCCCTGCCCTGCCCTGCACCCCCTGTCCAGTCCAGCCCTGCCCTGCCCTGCCCTGCCCTTCCCTGCCCTGCCCTGCCCTGCCCTGCCCTGCCCTGTCCAGCCATGCCATGCCATGCCATGCCATGCCATGCCCTGCCCTGCCCTGCGTGAGGCTGCCCTGTCCTGCCCTGCCCTGCCCTGCCTTGCGTGAGGCTGCCCTATCCTGCCATGCCCTGTCCTGTCCAGCCCAGCCCTGCTCTACCCTGTCCAGCCCAGCCCAGCCCTGCCCTGCCCTGCACCCCCTGTCCAGTCCAGCCCTGCCCTGCCCTGCCCTGCCCTGCCCTGCCGTGCCCTGCCCTGCCGTGCCCTGCCCTGCCCTGCCCTGCCCTGTCCTGCCCTGCCCTGCCCTGCCCTGCCCTGCCCTGCCCTGCCCTGCCCTGCCCTGCCCTGTCCTGCCATGCCCTGTCTTGTCCAGCCCAGCCCTGCCCTACCATGTCCAGCACCGCCCTTCCCTGCCCTGCCCTGCCCTACCCTGCCCTGCGTGAGGCTGCCCTGCCCTGCCCTGCCCTTCGTGAGGCTGCCCTGTCCTGCCATGCCCTGTCCTGTCCCGCCCTGCCCTTCCCTGCCCTGCCCTGCCCTGCCCTGCCCTGTCCAGCCATGCCATGCCATGCCATGCCATGCCCTGTCATGCCCTGCCCTGCCCTGCGTGAGGCTGCCCTGTTCTGCCCTGCCCTGCCCTGCCCTGCCCTGACCTGCCCTGCCCTGCGTGAGGCTGCCCTGTCCTGCCATGCCCTGTCCTGTCCAGCCCAGCCCTGCCCTACCCTGCCCTGCCCTGCCCTGCCCTGCCCTGCCCTGCCCTGCCCTGCCCTGCCCTGCCCTGCCCTGCCCTGCCCTGCCCTGCCCTGCCCTGCCCTGCCCTGCCCTGCCCTGTCCAGCCCAGCCCAGCCCTGTCCTGTCCAGCCCAGCCCAGCCCAGCCCTGCCCTGCCCTGCCCTGCCCTGCCCTGCACTGCCCTGCCCTGCCCTGCCCTGCCCTGCCCTGCCCTGCCCTGCCCTGCCCTGCCCTGCCCTGCCCTGCCCTGCCCTGCCCTGCCCTGCCCTGCCCTGCCCTGCCCTGCCCTGCGTGAGGCTGCCGGCCTGTCCTGTCATGCCCTGTCCTGTCCAGCCCAGCCCAGCCCAGCCCAGCCCTGCCCTGCCCTGCCCTGCCCTGCCCTTCGTGAGGCTGCCCTGTCCTGCCATGCCCTGTCCTGTCCCGCCCTGCCCTTCCCTGCCCTGCCCTGCCATGCCCTGTCCAGCCATGCCATGCCATGCCATGCCATGCCCTGCCCTGCGTGAGGCTGCCCTGTCCTGCCCTGCCCTGCCTTGCGTGAGGCTGCCCTATCCTGCCATGCCCTGTCCTGTCCAGCCCAGCCCTGCTCTACCCTGTCCAGCCCAGCCCAACCCTGCCCTGCCCTGCACCCCCTGTCCAGTCCAGCCCTGCCCTGCCCTGCCCTGCCCTGCCCTGCCCTGCCCTGCCCTGCCCTGCCCTGCCCTGTCTAACCCTGCCCCACCCTACCCAGCAATGAGGACTGTTGCTTGACTTCATATTAATGTCATTACTCCGAAGCCCCATTACGTCACTTTCATGGATCAACTTGACAGCATGTGAAGATGATAAAACTTATTTTATAACAACATTAATGTATGTGGATCGGTTTGCGGAAACACCATGTAGGAATCGATCATACGTTCGCACTTCTATATCGTTCGCACTTCTCGAAATTTAAAGGTCTCAACGTTTCGACTAGCCTGCTCTATCTAGTCAGGAGACTAGAGACGCACATTAATGTACCAAACCGGATTTTCTCGGCGTTGCCTCAAGATTAAACGATAATTCGAATAACAGTGTGAAGCATTATGCGCAGGTGACATGACGTCAGCTTAATTATTAATCGCGATCAAAGAACAAAAACAAAATCGTATGGTTGTTTTTGTTTCACACGCAGAAAAAGGTTCCTCTAACAGGTTATCATAATGCGGAAGGGATCGATTCATTGATTAAACAGGGCCGTGGGAGAGGATATAAATCCATGAAGAACACGTGTCACTGTCACCAGTCCTGTACAATAGAAAGATGTCTCTGTTGACAATACCAATGATTTGTCCAGGGCAGTACATTCATGCAAACACAGTGCAATTTGTGTTGATTATTTTTTTCCCACGGTGAAGTTCAAATACGCCCTATATCTACGACCCTATAGACTGAATGTGATCATATCAAACTGAGCTATTCTTGGTCTGGGTTACCGAAGTTAACTGGCCCTGTGCGTAGGCGATTATTGTACTCAAACCTTTCCTGACCTTATACAGCGACCGTCGTATAATATACCTGTATACCACGCGACCAAGTGAAGAGTTTCAAGATGCATTACTTCACATGGCTGTGTATTTTTGCCGGTCTTCTGGTCTTGACTATCCAAGGTACGTCCCGCATTCATTTCCAGTAATTCGGTGATTTCTCAGGGCATGCAGGGCCTACATCCTTTCTTAAAACAGTTATTTAGTTAAAAGTCCTGACTATTTTGACCAAAGACCAAAGTGTTGACCAACGGACTGGAACGGACTGGATGGGACAGGGGCGGACTGGAACGGACTGGAACGAACAGGAACGGGCAGGAACCCTGCCCTGCCCTGCCCTGCCCTGCCCTGCCCTGCCCTGCCCTGCCCTGCCCTGCCCTGCCCTGCCCTGCCCTGCCCTGCCCTGCCCTGCCCTGTCCAGCCCAGCCCAGCCCTGTCCTGTCCAGCCCAGCCCAGCCCAGCCCTGCCCTGCCCTGCCCTGCCCTGCCCTGCACTGCCCTGCCCTGCCCTGCCCTGCCCTGCCCTGCCCTGCCCTGCCCTGCCCTGCCCTGCCCTGCCCTGCCCTGCCCTGCCCTGCCCTGCCCTGCCCTGCGTGAGGCTGCCGGCCTGTCCTGTCATGCCCTGTCCTGTCCAGCCCAGCCCAGCCCAGCCCAGCCCTGCCCTGCCCTGCCCTGCCCTGCCCTTCGTGAGGCTGCCCTGTCCTGCCATGCCCTGTCCTGTCCCGCCCTGCCCTTCCCTGCCCTGCCCTGCCATGCCCTGTCCAGCCATGCCATGCCATGCCATGCCATGCCCTGCCCTGCGTGAGGCTGCCCTGTCCTGCCCTGCCCTGCCTTGCGTGAGGCTGCCCTATCCTGCCATGCCCTGTCCTGTCCAGCCCAGCCCTGCTCTACCCTGTCCAGCCCAGCCCAACCCTGCCCTGCCCTGCACCCCCTGTCCAGTCCAGCCCTGCCCTGCCCTGCCCTGCCCTGCCCTGCCCTGCCCTGCCCTGCCCTGTCTAACCCTGCCCCACCCTACCCAGCAATGAGGACTGTTGCTTGACTTCATATTAATGTCATTACTCCGAAGCCCCATTACGTCACTTTCATGGATCAACTTGACAGCATGTGAAGATGATAAAACTTATTTTATAACAACATTAATGTATGTGGATCGGTTTGCGGAAACACCATGTAGGAATCGATCATACGTTCGCACTTCTATATCGTTCGCACTTCTCGAAATTTAAAGGTCTCAACGTTTCGACTAGCCTGCTCTATCTAGTCAGGAGACTAGAGACGCACATTAATGTACCAAACCGGATTTTCTCGGCGTTGCCTCAAGATTAAACGATAATTCGAATAACAGTGTGAAGCATTATGCGCAGGTGACATGACGTCAGCTTAATTATTAATCGCGATCAAAGAACAAAAACAAAATCGTATGGTTGTTTTTGTTTCACACGCAGAAAAAGGTTCCTCTAACAGGTTATCATAATGCGGAAGGGATCGATTCATTGATTAAACAGGGCCGTGGGAGAGGATATAAATCCATGAAGAACACGTGTCACTGTCACCAGTCCTGTACAATAGAAAGATGTCTCTGTTGACAATACCAATGATTTGTCCAGGGCAGTACATTCATGCAAACACAGTGCAATTTGTGTTGATTATTTTTTTCCCACGGTGAAGTTCAAATACGCCCTATATCTACGACCCTATAGACTGAATGTGATCATATCAAACTGAGCTATTCTTGGTCTGGGTTACCGAAGTTAACTGGCCCTGTGCGTAGGCGATTATTGTACTCAAACCTTTCCTGACCTTATACAGCGACCGTCGTATAATATACCTGTATACCACGCGACCAAGTGAAGAGTTTCAAGATGCATTACTTCACATGGCTGTGTATTTTTGCCGGTCTTCTGGTCTTGACTATCCAAGGTACGTCCCGCATTCATTTCCAGTAATTCGGTGATTTCTCAGGGCATGCAGGGCCTACATCCTTTCTTAAAACAGTTATTTAGTTAAAAGTCCTGACTATTTTGACCAAAGACCAAAGTGTTGACCAACGGACTGGAACGGACTGGATGGGACAGGGGCGGACTGGAACGGACTGGAACGAACAGGAACGGGCAGGAACGGACGGACAGGGGCGGACTGGGGCGGACTTGGGCGGACTGGGCGGACTGGGCGGACTGGGGCGGACAGGAACGGGCAGGAACGGACGGACAGGGGCGGACTGGGGCGGAGTGGAACGGACAGGGGCGGTCTGGGGGCGGACTGGGCGGACTGGAACGGACTGGGCGGACTGGAACGGACTGGGGCGGACTGGAACGGACTGGGGCGGACTGGAACGGACTGGAACGGACTGGGGCGGACTGGAGCGGACTGATACGGACTGGGGCGGACTGGAACGGACTGGGACGGACTGGAACGGACTGAAACGGACTGGAACGGACTGGAACGGACTGGAACGGACTGGAACGGACTGGAACGGACTGGAACGGACTGGAACGAACCGGTCAACTTATTTGTAAAGTACTTCTGAGTTTGAGGGCAAAAGTCACAAACCAAATTATTGCAATTTTACTCATTCTGAAGAATGCCCGTCAGAAGACGCCATGACCGATTATCAGAATCAAAATCCCTGCGAAAACGACTGTACTGCGGGAGAAAACCAATGCAACGAAGGAGGCGAATGCTGCCCAACTGGTTGCGATACTACAAGCCACGTGTGCATCTTTTCAGAAGAAGACAACGACAGGCGTTGATCAGCGTTGGTTCAGGACAGACTTTGATGCTTAATGGACAGGTAGGGAGGTAGAAAAGATGTAAATAATGCAAGAATATGATAACACAACCATAATGAAGAATATCATCACCTTCCATCCAACGCATTTAAAGGGATGGTACAGAATTGTCCCGGTATAAGACAAAATACGCTTCAAGATCACAGATTCACATAAAACTTACACAGTTTAATGGTGATGATAGGAGAAAACATCCCATGAAATGTTTTTGTCTGAAATTCCATATTCGTTGAGAAATAAATGAAACTATTTTCCCATTGGAATAAATCGCTTCGAAGCGTTTTATTATGAACGCATAATATCGTTGACATGTGTAAACGGGTTTTCACTATTTTCTCTTGACCCAGATGCCTGATTGACCTCAAACTTCTACAGGTTTGTCAGTTAAGGTATATGATGGATTACATAATGTGCTTTCACTGTCGGCAACGGTTTTGTCGCAAAAACCAGTTCTCTGTACCATCCCTTTAAGTCCCAAATCAGAGTTGAAATGACTCGAATCACATTTTTTTGGCGACTCGACTCGACTCGAGTCACAAAAACAGTGACTCGTTTGAAACTCTGTCAAATCGTAAACATGTACCTGCATTCGCCTCTCAACGAAAGAAACAAATTCCAAACAGTGCTGCGAAAAAAAGTTGAAAGCAGCGTGAGGTTAAAGGTAATATCATACTTTGTTTTTTTATAAAATAAAAACAGATTCATGGGCAAAATATCAAGACAGATACAGTAACAGTCATCTGTGAAAATTTCAGTCCCATACGGTGCCCACTTTTTTGAGAAAACAGTGAAAAACAGCCACAGTATTTCTTAAGTCTTTTCTCTTTTATTTTTGATCTTTTAAAAGATCAAAAAGATTTTCGGTCTTTGTTTTACTAATTTCTGGACAAATACACCATTTCAGGCGGAAAAATTGTAACGGTATGTTTCTACCACCACCATCTTCATACCCTGTTTAGTTATACGTAAATCTGTGAACATTTCTGTTTTGGTTTCTTACCAAAGTATGATACTACCTTTAATGATTTCCACATGATCAGGGGCAATTTCATAGAGCTTTTTAAGCAAACACAAAATGTGCTTTAGCATGAAAAGTCTTCCTGTACCAAACATGATTACCAACCAAATGTTCATGTGATGTTTACTGCTTTTGACTTGTATTCGGTCATTGTTTGCTATAGCATGACACTCACAAGGAGTTTTGGCTGGCACGCTGATTTTATTCACCAAAGGTTTTTGGTTCTTAGCAAATTTTGGTGATTAAGCAGCTCTGTGAAACATGAACATGTCAAAATCGTTAAAAAATAAGGAGTAATAAATTAGGACTTCGATGTAGGCCTACCTAGCAGGCGCGGTTCTACAGGGGGGCTAGGGGGGCTGTAGCCCCCCCCCCCCCCCCAAATTTTGTCTAGCCCCCCAAAAAAATGCAAGTGAAAAAAAAAAATTCTTGAAAATACTGGATTTTTTTCAGTTTTTAAGCGCCAATGACATAAAAAACGCGTTATGGGGACTATAATGTGCATGTTTTTCGACCCCTAATAAGACATAGCAGAAGCGAGTGTTAGAAGAACCCAAAATATTGGGTCTTCTAGCCCCCCCAAAAAATAATGGCTCTTCTAGCCCCCCAACAATTTTGACTCTAGAACCGCGCCTGCTACCTAGTGTGGAAATGTTTGCCGGGACTCACAGGGGGGTTCAACTTGATGCAGTACGGTGGGAGTCTGATGGCTGGTCGATGTGGACCAACCACGGTACTCGCGTGGACTATGATTTAAAAAAAAACATACTATGCCAAGAATTTGGCAAAATCAAACAGAATATAAAGCGAAACAAGTCTCACGTTGATTGAAAAATAAGAAGTCTTATGTTTTTCTTTCTTTCTCATCTATAGGTATCGAGATGGATGGCGAGTATTTGAATTATTGGTGAAAGGCGAACAAAATAAACAAGTTATCGACACATTAGTGAAATTAGCATATTAGGTGTATTTTGAAAATATTTTATTTACTTTGATCTGAATATTCAAAATTAATGTTTTCATGAGCGTTTTGTCAACTTGTTTTGGAACTCTTGTACACATTAATTCATCTGCGACCCCGAACAAACTTTGTGGACATAATATGATATGACTGCCTCTCATCATGATTTGCTTCCCGCTGTATATATGATTTTGACTCGTTGCGCACGTCTCCCTACAGGTTGCACCCAAGTAAACAACTCCTTTATCAACAGTGATAAATCCTAATACTTCAAAAATCATTTAAAAATACTCAGAAGTCCTACAGGTGTTCAAGTTGCACAGAAAAAATTATGATGAACATGTCACCTTTAATTTTCTTTTCATTTTATATGGTGGGTTGACCATTGAATTTTTGAGATATACTCATTCTCAGCTGACCACTCTTAAAACAAGGTATGGATCACTCCAGTCAAAGAAGCCATTAAAAAAAAACATCCCTCTGCAAAGCGGCTGAAATAGACCCACTTTCTCACCCAATTGCATCAAAAAAGTCCAGGCAGGAGGTCCATGAGTGTCATATTTCTTCAATCCCTCAATTTCATAGCTCTCAGAACTCTCTCATTTATGATGGGACTATTTACTTGTGTGCACCCTACAACTAGACTAGTGCACCGACATTTTTATGATGGACAGTAGGGTATAGGGACATCATGTCGCACATCACAAGTAGAACAAAGACCGTTATTATCATGACAAAGGGATCGAACTTATACACAAAGGCTTCAAGATCGATGTCCATCCACATTAATAATTTTGAAATCAGTTGCTGAGGAATGTGTGACGTCATAGCATGCGTTCCTATGGTAACATATTGACAACTCATCTTAAACATGAATCATAATAAAGATTGGTGGACTCGAGTCTATAGGGCCAGGCTTTTTCCAAAACTTGTTTCCGGCTCCGGCTCCGGCTCCGGCTCCGGCTCCGGCTCCGGCTCCGGCTCCGGCTCCAGCTCCGGCTCCGGCTCCAGCTCTATATCGTGAATCCACTATAACGGGTATCAAAATAGAGACTTTGTGCTGCGGTTCAGAAGCAGATACTCAGGTTTGAACAAGAAAACAGAGCTCCAGCTGCAATGAAGAACAACAACCCATACTTTCAAAATTTCAGTAAAATGACAGAGACGAAGCCGGAGCCTGAGCCGGAGCCGAGGTCATTTGTCATGTCGAGCTCCTTTTGCATGTAGCATTTATCGTTAAACACCGAGTCCACTCAACTCCAGGGCTACTCAGGGGAATCACATTAATCTAGCTATTCAAAAAAGAAATGGGAAAACTGGTCACGTCCCTTGAAGTCTCAATCCAATACAGAATTGGTAAATAGGCCACAAAATCATATCTGTAAAAGACAAATTGGTTAGGGCTCGAATAATACCGCATTTATTCTGTAGAATAATCATAGAATAGTATGTTGAAATCAGTAGTTAATTATGTGTGTCTCTTTACTTGAAATGAAATATTTATTGTTCAGAAAACTGGCCATTTGCATAGGTTTTGCGTTTTTAGTCGTTAGGCAGGCATATTAGAAAACAAGCATAAGCACTTCAATTTGGTGTAAGTTAACGGTAATGCACACTACATGATAACAATGACGATTTCCAGTCGCGTGTCGTGATCACGTGATACTAATCTATTGTATACCTTTTACTTAATGATTAAAGACATTGCTTCTTGCAGGAAATGAACATATTATACATTTGGGTTATCAGGGAATATCATAAATATGTCAGTCTTTTGTTTGGTTTAATTAGACCTTTCCGTTTCAGGTGAATAAATGGTGAAAATGGGAGTGCTAGTGTCATTATCTTGATTTCAATTAATTATAATTGTTTTGTCTGATGCAACTGGCTAATGCCCCCAAATCTGAAAATGGCTGTCTGTCTTGTAGCCTTAGCTGGACCGTCATTTTTGCCCCGTGTATCGTGTAGGCACAGAGCACAATCCAAGGCATCGCCACAGAAGGCAGTGTCACAGAAGGCAGTGTCACAGAAGGCATTGTCACAGAAGGCATTGTCACAGAAGGCAGTGTCACAGAAGGCATTGCCACAGAAGGCAGTGTCACAGAAGGCATTGCCACAGAAGGCATTGTCACAGAAGGCATTGTCACAGAAGGCATTGCCACAGAAGGCATTGTCACAGAAGGCATTGTCACAGAAGGCATCGCCACAGAAGGCATTGCCACAGAAGGCAGTGTCACAGAAGGCATTGCCACAGAAGGCAGTGTCACAGAATGCATTGCCACAGAAGGCATTACCACAGAAGGCATCGTCACAGAAGGCATTGCCACAGAAGGCAGTGTCACAGAAGGCATTGTCACAGAAGGCATTGCCACAGAAGGCATCGCCACAGAAGGCATTGCCACAGAAGGTGTCACAGAAGGCATTGTCACAGAAGGCATTGCCACAGAAGGCAGTGTCACAGAAGGCAGTGTCACAGAAGGCAGTGTCACAGAAGGCATTGTCACAGAAGGCATTGTCACAGAAGGCATCGCCACAGAAGGCATCGCCACAGAAGGCATCGCCACAGAAGGCATTGTCACAGAAGGCAGTGTCACAGAAGGCAGTGTCACAGAAGGCAGTGTCACAGAAGGCAGTGTCACAGAAGGCATTGCCACAGAAGGCAGTGTCACAGAAGGCATTGTCACATAAGGCATCGTCACTGAAGGCAGTGTCACAGAATTAAAAGGTAGTGTCACAGAAGGCATTGTCACAGAAGGCATCGCCACAGAAGGCATCGCCACAGAAGGCATTGCCACAGAAGGCATTGCCACAGAAGGCATCGCCACAGAAGGCATCGCCACAGAAGGCAGTGTCACAGAAGGCATTGCAACAGAAAGCATCGTCACAGAAGGCATTGCCACAGAAGGCAGTGTCACAGAAGGCATCGTCACATAAGGCATCGTCAATGAAGGCAGTGTCACAGAAGGCAGTGTCACAGAAGGCATTGCCACAGAAGGCATCGCCACAGAAGGCATTGCCACAGAAGACATTGCCACAGAAGGCATCGCCACAGAAGGCATCGCCACAGAAGGCAGTGTCACAGAAGGCATTGCAACAGAAGGCATCGTCACAGAAGGCATTGCCACAGAAGGCAGTGTCACAGAAGGCATTGTCACATAAGGCATCGTCACTGAAGGCAGTGTCACAGAAGGCAGTGTCACAGAAGGCAGTGTCACAGAAGGCATTGTCACAGAAGGCATCGCCACAGAAGGCATCGCCACAGAAGGCATCGCCACAGAAGGCATTGCCACAGAAGGCAGTGTCACAGAAGGCATTGCCACAGAAGGCATCGTCACAGAAGGCATTGCCACAGAAGGCATTGCCACAGAAGGCATCGCCACAGAAGGCATTGCCACAGAAGGCAGTGTCACAGAAGGCATCGTCACAGAAGGCATTGCCACAGAAGGCAGTGTCACAGAAGGCATCGTCACATAAGGCATCGTCACTGAAGGCAGTGTCACAGAAGGCAGTGTCACAGAAGACTGTGTCACAGAAGCCATTGTCACAGAAGGCATTGCCATTGGAATAATATTCCATTTCAATAAATTCATGAAATGAACGCACTTTTTTCTTACATTTTCACTCAAAAATACTTTATTTTTAACACATAACCGATAAGCACAATACGGTGTTTTTTTTAAATAATATTTAAACTGAATTTACTGTAAGCATAATACATTTTCAATTATAGAATTTAATATGAATTGATATTATTATATCAAAATAGCATCACATCACTGCTGAATGTTAATACTGATACGGTTGAACTAAAAGGGAAATCTTCGACAATAAAGGTTTATCCTTATAGGGCAAAGGCCAACTCTGGATAACTCAAACTTAAAAGAAATATAAATGAATATAAATACATGTACTTCGCACGCCAACAAAATAGAAAACACAATTCCACTACCAGCTATTCTCTCTATACCAAACTATGCCATAAATATCATTTAAAGGTAGGGGCCTACAGCACAGGATTGAAAACTTCACATATTTACTTATAACTTTCAGGGTATGAAGAAATGGTGTATCTATCCAGAAATTTGTAAAACAACGACCGAAAACAGTTTTGATGTGAGTAGAGTTGTGCCATGTTTCTCTCCTACGAGGGTTTTTCCGTCCGGGTCTCCGGTTTTCCTCCCTCCATAAAAATCAAACACTTTCGATCTCAGGCTGTACTCCGTGATCATATAGGTTGATATGGCTGGCAGCCAAGGGCGCCGCTGACAACTCGATCACGTTGTAGCCGCGTCCTTCGCAATGCAGCACCCCAGCTGCGAGTAGGGATGATTAGCCTCCCAAATTAATATCAATATCTCGGGTAGTTGCGATGATCGTAACCCTAGGTCTGACCAGGGACTGGTCAGACCTAGGGTTACGATCATCGCAACTATATCTCGGGGTGAGATCAAAACTCCTGTGAATAGATTTGAAAATACCGTGAGCGTTTGGAACCGTTTCCTACAGTTTCCGATGATGATATGAGCTGAAAATTTCACAGGTTTGGTTTTATTCCATGACAAATAAAATTAAGAACAGTCTGCAGCTCTGTCACTTTAAATAATCCTGTATTAGGCCACATAAAAAAATTACTTGTTTAGCGTCCCCGCCCGACCTCCGATATGAGCCCGACCTGTATTATTTTTTTATTTTTTTGTTGTCTCAAAAAAAAAAAATATTGGGGGAAACAATTATTTCTTGTATGTAAAAGCAGTGTGCGCTAATATCTACCGTAATTTTCGGACTAAACATCATGAAGGCCACCTGGGGTAGAAGCCGCAGCATGCGAAAAATGTACAAATTTAAGCGGAAGGGACATTTGATAATCAACGTTCCGGAAATTTGTACCGATGTGGCGGACTGAAGGAATATCAGCCGAGCGCATGACTAGAACTACCGTAACCCGACTTGAGTCAAGTCTACATACTTTTCTCTAGTCTACTGAAATTTCCAATGGTCAGATATCTAGCTTGAAAGCTTCTATGGTCTTCAGTATCTTCCTAACATGTTTTCTGACCATGAATACCATGTATCTTTTCTTCCACAGGCATGTTGCCATTCTATCCTTCTATCATTCTATCCAAAATTTGGAAGAGGTGGACGCTAAACAATTTTTTTTTTTTATGTGGCCTTATGGCTTAAAAATATTACCACTGAACTATTTTCCTTCGAAATATAAAATACGGTGCTGTGATACACCAGTCTCAAGATAATCTCGTTTTCTATATCAATCAGTAGCTTTTTCCCCTCTAAATGTACGTAAAAATGCTTCATTCTTCAAAAATAAAGGGAGGGGGAAATAACAATTAAAGAAATTTACAAATTCTACAATATAAAATCTTCAAAACGAGACATTCTGATGTCTAAATAGAACAAGAATTAGACATAAATAAAATTGGAAGAAATGGTAAAAAAAAATTAATATCAAAGAAACATAATGAGAAAAATTGAGGCACCATAACTTTGATTTCTTTCTTCTTATGGTTCAGGTAAAAGAAACGTAATAATACTGGATGAGCAATGCAAAGTTTTCTTCTAGTTGCCCTGTTTGCTAAAAATTAAATTTAAAAAAAGAGTAAAATTCTGCTGAAGTAGTGTTGTAAAAAAGTAAGAAAATTAAAACACAAATTACTTGTGGTACAAATTTAACGAGAGAGCCTTCATGTACATAAAACATGTTTTAAAGGTGTATATTTTAATATAAAATAGATTGATATCATTTTGTTGATTTACACTGATTTTTTACTCACTATTTTTCCTATTTACAAGATCTGCTTTTTTCAGGTAAATCAAATGTTATTAAAGGTATAGTACAGGATTGGTAATAACCAAACATAAATGTTAAAAAAATGTAAGTATAACATTCAGGATATGAAGATGGTACTGGTAGAAACATACCGTTCAAATATTTCCGCCTAAAATGGTGTATTCATCCAAAAATTTGTCAAACAAAGACCGAAAACAGTTTTGATTTCGGGGTGAGATCAAAACCATTATGTAAGTTTTATAAGAACAATTTAGTCATTTTTTTCGTTATTTACTCACGATTCAGATGTCTGATTGAGCTCAAATTTTCACAGGTTTATCCATTTATGTACATGCTGGATCAGACAAAATGTAATAGCTGTTCTGTGACCATTACCAATCATGTATTATACCTTTAAGTTATAATTTCACCAACCAAAAAAACAAACCTTCAAAACAAAAATAAAAACAATCTGCATCAATAAAAAATAATGGACAGCGACCCAACAATTTTTATTTCTACAATCGATCTACAATATTTAAGAATAATTTACACTTTTCACAATCAAAACAAGATTAACCCTCAATGGACCGTTTATCATAATCGGCTCTTATGTAGCTCAAAACAAAATCAGGGGCCGATTTCACGAAGTACTAAGATCAATCTTAAATCGTGAATTAATCTTTAAGGTAGTGTCATACTTTGGTAAGAAACCGAAACAGAAATGTTCACAGATTTACGTATAACTTAAAGAGTATGAAGATGGTGGTGGTAGAAACATACCATTAAACTTTTTCCGTCTGAAATGGTGTATCCATCCAGAAATCAGTAAAACAACGACCGAAAATCTTTTTGATCTTTAAAAAGATCAAAAATAAAAGAGAAAAGACTTAAGAAATACTGTGGCCGTTTTTCACGATTTTCTCAAAAAGTAGGCACTGTATGGGACTGAAATTTTCACAGATGACTGTGACTGTATCTTCCTTGATATTTTTGCCCATGAATCTGTACTTCTTTGACAAAAACCAAAGTATGATACTACCTTTAATTGCCAGGCCACTGGCAACTCATCTTAGGATTACTCTTAAAGTTTTGTGAAATCCAGCCCAGTTTATTAAGATGGCTACCGAGACCGATCAGTTAAAATTTAATTTGCATCCCTACAAAAATTTCCAACTTGTGTCTGGACACAATTTAATCTAATTTCAAAGTTCTTACCCTCAAAATGTGAACACCCTCTGGCTATCAAAAACCGGTTTGGTACTTCTATGAATGTTGTTTTATACAACAAATTTGTGTCTTCTTTGCATGCACATGGAAACACTGTTATCAAGTTGATCATTGGAGGTGCTGTAATGGGGCTTTGAGCCGGATGTGATTTTGGAATCCAACCAACAAACCTAAAAATTGAGAGTTGAAGTCTAGCTAGGTGCTAGGTAGAGAGAACTTTAATCAACCCTTTGGAAAAGATTGCATCCGTACCGTCAACATTAAATCACCGCATGGTCACATCCATTCCAGGTGTCTGTCCCCATATCTCACATTGCTTCATCTAGCTCTCCCTCCGCAGAGGTCGTGGGTACGTTGTGTGGTGTTTAAGTATAGTCATGTAGTGTAGTTGGAACTTGGAAGAAGTCATGAGTTGTGAAGTCTTCATCATTGCACAGGTAATCCGTGTCTGGCCAATGTCTTGGGTTGCTGCGGCATCATACCGGGGCATAACTTGTGGGCCGAGTTCTCGTTCTGACAGTCTTCAAGGAATCGGATCTATTTTCAAATAACAATAATGAAAATATTGAAGAGTGAACAAAGAAAAATTGACTGGAGCAGGATTCGAACCGGCGACCTCCTGAATACCGTACAGGTGCTCTACCAACTGAGCCATCCAGCCCTATGTTGGTGGTGACCCCAATAGTCAATTATCTTTGTTCGCTTGGCAGTCAGAAGCCATGAAACCATGCACACACCGCCATACCCCAGGGATTGTTTCAATGATACATGCAGCAATGCTGCAACCTGGGAACAGTACATGGGGGATCACTCAAAGAGGATTTCCCATCTTGCCCTGTAGTCCCTTGGGTAAGACAACATAGACTGTGCATGCATGTGATAAAATACACTGGAGGAAAGGTCTGAAATTTTTCTTTGCATGGACGAGGTTGAGCAATGTCTTACAGGTAAAAACAATCAACGATAAGCAGCTTAAAGGTATAACACATGATTGGTAAAGGTCACAGAACAGCACTCACACTTTGTCTGATCCATCATGTGCATGAAATAATAAACCTGTGAAAATTTGAGCTAATTCAGACATAAGAGTCACAAGAAAATAGTGAAAACCTGACTTTGAATTTTTCCTTATCATATGAAGAATGGTTTTGATCTTTCCCCGAGATCAAAACTGTTTCCGGTTGTTTTTGTTTTTACTTATTTCTGAATAAATACAGCATTTCAGCTGGAAATATTTTAATGGTATATGTTTCTACCAGCACCATCTTCACACCCTGAAAGTTTTATGTAAATCTGTGAACATTTCTGTTTGGGTATGTTACCAATCCTGTACTGTACCTTTAACTTATTCTTTACCAACCCCAAATCTATTCTTTCCCATTTTTAACAAACAACCCCAAATGAGCCCAATCTTGATTTGCTGGACAGTGCTGTTGCTTTGAGATAAAAACTTGAAAGAGAGTTTGGAGCTCGTGATGACACCAACCCACCCCCCCTACAAGTTTCAGGTAAACCCAGATGATAAGGTCTGGCGCGATGCACAATACGTGTGTCATCACAAGAGGGCGCCAGATAGGTTCTAATTGCAGATATTGAAATTTCTGAATGGGCTTCGCCATGAGATTACTCTGTTACCATGACAACATATATTCTCACCCTTTCCAGCAATTGAGCGTTCTGTGTTTGAACCTCTAGCACAGCATTCTGCATCGTCGCTATGGTATCTCGCAATCCCAAAATCATCATCTGCATCTCCTCAAAGTTCTCACAAGTCGGACAGTCTGCAAAAAGAGGAACATGGGCGTTACAACCGATAATCTAGTAAAGCTTATTTCAGAAACAAACTTAAAAAAAACAACTTTTCTTTAAAAGAAACGAACAAATATATCTGAAAATAAACCTAGTAAATACCTAGTAAATAGAGCTATATTGAATTACTAGAGCATTGACTTGTGTACAAAGTGATGCCTGCTGGTAGCATCCATGTTTGTGCACAAACCTATGGAAAACACAAAATTGTGTACCAGTACGTCTTTTGTACGTCTGCATATTTGCGTTTGTGTTCTATACAGGTCCGTTATCGAAGCCCAATACGCCCAAAACCAGGCGCACAGAGGTGCGTTGCATTTAGAGTACATTCTTCGAAAGGCATTCACAGATACGCACACAAATTCAAAATGGCTGTGCCCAGGATCGGACGGCTTCAAAGCGTCTCCGCACTCGAGAACACGGAGCTGGCACTCTTTTTTAATATAGCTCTGTGGTAAATACACATAGGCAATTAATCTCCCAAACAAGCCTTTTTTCAAATAGACTTGCAAATTATGATAGCATAAAACAGTGTTTATTGAATTTGTATGCTTAGCAAAGAACATCAAAGTACCAGTTGCAGGCAAGGTACATTACATGAAAATTGGGTTGGTAACCGAAGTCTGCTATTAAGCAAATTGTCTTCTGTGCTTAGCAGACTTGTACGCTCAATAGCACCTTTATGAATGTGTCCCCCTTGTAAGCACACATTTACATGAAAAATGCAACTTACGTTGACAGGAGTGTGAGTCGACACCGAGCTTAAAGTTAGGATCACAGGTGCAGTTGTAGCTGCCGTCATAGTTTGTGCAGTAATGGTCACAACCGCCGTTCCCCTGAAAAATTCAAAGTTAACTCTCAGACTTGAGTTTTCAGCTTCTCGGGTGCTGATTTCTCATTTGAGAAGACATTTAGGGGTAGATATTGGGTCCATTGGTCATCCTGATGATCTGTTTATGATCACGATCTCTAGCCTTCTCCAAAACCAGACCTACAATCATGACAATCGATTTAAGTAGGAAGCTTGTTGATTTTGATTCTCAGAAAGAAGACACATGAATCTTAAAGGTAATATCATACTTGGATTTTTATCAAAGAAATACAGATTCATGGGCACAAATATCAAGACAGATACAGTAACAGTCATCTGTGAACATTTCAGTCCCATACGGTGCCCACTTTTTGAGAAAATCGTGAAAAACTGCCACAGTATTTCTTAAGTCATTTCTCTTTTATTTTTGATCTTGTCGTTGTGTGACTAATTTCTGGATGAATACACCATTTCAGGCAGAAAAAAATTTAACGGTATTTTTCTACCACCACCATCTTTATAACATGTCAGTTATACGTAAATCTGTGAACATTTCTGTGTTGGTTTCTTACCAAAGTATGATACTACCTTTAAAGATACAGTACAGGGTATAAAGATTGTGCGGGTACAAACATACCGTTAAAATATTTCCCCCATGCAGTACCCTGTGTATTCATCAAGAAATTAGTAAAATAAAGAACAGGTTTGATTTTGGAGTGATCAAAACCATTCCTTGTTTTATACGAAAAATTGTATCGGGTATTCACTACATGTATTTTCTCGTGACTCAGTTGTCCGATTGAGCACACATTTTCACAGGTTTATTATTTCATGTACATGTTGGATAAGACAAAGTATAAATGCTGTTCTGTGACCTTTAGCAATCATGTATTATACCTTTAACATCTCCATTTGCCAAGTATTATCAGCCTCATAAGGAGTTCTGTAGGGGTTGAGTCAAAGCAATGCCAGACCACAATAAATCTATATGACTTACTTGTTTACATTCATCGATGTCAAGACATACTTTGAGGTCATCCACCATCGCTTGAAAGCCGGCTTCACATGAACAACTGAAAGAGAAACAATCAAGTATAAACATAAAATGAGATGAAAAAACTTCCTGAAATGAAGAATCCAAAAGGGCAATCCTGAATTTGACAATTCTTACAAATCAAATAATTTGCATATGCAACTTTGAAGATGAACAAGATAACATTTCTGCACTGATTTAAATTTTTATTTTTTTGGTTTACACTTTTAAGTACTGGTACTGTAGAAATACAGCTGGAATGAATTAAATTGAATTGTACTAGTGAGTGATTATAATTATAAAGAAAATTGACAAAGAAATTTCTCATCGGCAGAATTTCTTGATCTTGTAATTATATTTAGTTCATGAGCATTGTAGATTGAGTGCAAAGAACTTTGCTATTGGATGGTGAAGGCAAATTTTGCACACATTTCTATGGGCGAAACTGAAATGTTTACAGGAACATACAAAGGGGCACTAAGACAATGAACAGGGGCAATGAGGCAGTGACTTTGGGCACTAAGGCAATCTTATTAATTGCCAATTTGCCCTTTCGTGCCTGTGCAATTGGAGTAACGAGGTTTCTCATGCTGGTCAGTAACTATGTAAGGCTAAGCATGGTGGAAGTACATAAAGTAATAGGTTTTGCAGTAACATCATGTGACATGGTATATGGGGTGGCTCTGAAAAGAGTCAGTCAACTCAACATTTGGGCCAGTATTGACCGATCCCACGGCACGGCATACTGTCTGCCATTACTGCGGTGTCCAGAGTGGAAACCAAATAATTTTCTGCATGGTGTTAAATTTGTTCCCTGATACACTGCATGCAAATGAATTGCAAGTTGTGTATTACACACAAAAGGTGGGTGGGGACACCGCAGTAATGGCGGATAGTATTTCGTGCCGTCGGATCGGTGTATAAGGCCGTCTTTGGTAGACTTACTTGTAATAGCCGGGGTAATTGGTACATATCTGTGTACATCCTCCATTGTTCTTCTCGCATTCATTGATGTCTACATCGGCAAAAAAAAAAAATAAAAAATAAAAATGAAAATATCACTCGCTCTGTATACAAGATTTCATTGCAAAGAATATATTACTTCATCAGACATTTTGGAGGAAAACCAGATTCTCATCAAAACCATTTGCCAAACTTTGATGGATTCTGTTGAAATCAGTACTTCAACAATGAACTGCCAATTGTTTGGTGAGTTATAAATCAAACTGAATATCAGGTTTGTGTCATGTATCCATCAAAATCTCACATCATGGGTGCATTTGGTGCATTTGGAAGGATTCAGCACAAGTTCAACACACTTGAGGCCTGTTTGTTTCGCCGCAGATCTTTTTTTGCCATAAAATGATATTACAAATCCACGTCCCAGGCAGGATATGCTAAAATACAATCCCGAGCAGCTTTTGTGCACCGGATCACTGATCACATTCCTGAAACAAACAAGTCCTTGCTGTGCAGATTTGATGAGTGCCTTCTATGCTACCAAAAAGTGTTGGAATTTTAGGTGAATCATTCCTCACAAATCATTTGAGTTCGGTGTCTAATCATCTTTACAACAATGAAATTCCTCATTAAAACAAACAGGTAGGATTTTTATTTACATAAAAATCCTACCTGAGATTTGTTAAAGAAGAAATCAAAACAATTTTGACTGTACAATTTCTAGAGATATGAGATAGTAAGGAAGCAGCATATAGTTGAATGATAGGAACAAGTTTCCAGAGAGCCTGATGTCACTGCTAGAAATCTGCTCAGCTTCAGCATAATAGGTTAATAATGGGCCCTATTGGTCCCCATAGCCCCCCTGTCTATGCCAGTGATAATGTGTCTCTGTATTTTATATTTATACCTGCCTTGCTTTATGACAGGTGGGTGTGGGAGTTCAAGGCAAATTCAAGGTAAATAGCGCTCTGCATTAATGACGTCACAAAATCCCCGGAGATCAGACAAACATTGTCTCACACGTGTAGTGTACATGCACGCGCACAGGCACGCACGTGTGCATGGTTGCAATGTTTGTCTGAGGTCTGGTGCTATTTTTAGCGCAAGTGCGGAGCGCTATTAAATATGCACAAAACTGGTTACATAGACTACACACTGAGTATGTGGAACAATATGTCAAATATAAGGGCATGAGTGTTTGTTTTCCCTTGCTTGTGAGTAATGAGACAATTTTGACTGTCGGGGCCAAGAGTTTTCTTTTTAAATGGACAGTGAGCCTACTTTAGCAGCCCATACCTAAACAGGTGCAGTTGTCAGTGCTCATGAAGTAACCAGGATCACAGGTGCATGTGTAGCTGCCCTGCAGGTTGAGACAGTTGTTCATCTGGTTGCAGCAGGCAAAGTTGGTGTTGCACTCGTTGATGTCCAGGCAGGACCGGCCGTCTCGCTGCAGCTCAAAGCCCTCGTCGCACTCGCACCGATGTCTGCAGGGCACAAATGACCGGTGATATGAATTCAATGTGATTATCAATTTCCCCTTTCTGAAGAATTGCAGCAAAAAATGAACAACCACCCCAACCAAAAGATAAACAAAACATCAAACAAATTTACAAACAAAATTCAGAGGGGGCTTGGGTGGGATTCCGACCTAAGACATCTGCATCTACTATCGTACCGTATGTCGAGTGCATCTATCATGTAGATAACTGCTGCTGCGTGGACACGCAAAATTGACCAAAATTGACCAATCCACATCCTCCGTCACGATCCTGATGGAAATGCTCTAAAAACAGATCTGATTGGCTGATGTGCTGCGTTGCATAAAATTTACATGCACGCATGTATCAAACGTTCATATGTAGTGCAGTGGTACGAAGTAGAACGGATGATACTAAGAGCCTAACTATATGGGCTTTTACATACAAAATTGAAGCGCCTAACTGTACCACAAAGCATTTCTCATGAGATACTTTTACGACACACTTCACAGTCACTTCACGACCTATTCATCAAAGGGAAATCTGTACCCTTATGGTCAGCAACAACATACCCTCCTTTGTCGTTGATGCACACATGGGCACATCCACCGTTGTCATCGTTACACTCATTGACATCCGAGCAGGACAGACCGTCGGCCATCAGAAAGTACCCCGATCGACAGGCGCAGGTGAAACCGCCAAATGTGTTGTTGCAGAGGTCATTGTGGTCGCACAGATCCTCGTCGCATTCATTGACGTCTGCGCAGAGAGGGGATCGAAAAAAGAAAGACAAACGCCTTCTCAAACACCGCAGATTTTTCAAGTTTCGACCCACTAGCTTGTTACCTTCCAAGCAATTGAGAAATCTACATTGTATTGTACCACACCATCTCCCACACTATATGGGAGTCAATATCAATACAAATTTGCTATAGCTTTGCTCAACATACACCGAGTTTCCCACAAGAATTCCATATCAACTACTAACTAACAGTAGTGTATCTAGGGGGCAAGGGGGGGGGGGGGGGCACATGCCCCGGGTTCCTTTTTATAGGGGGTGCAAAAAACGCAAAGGCAAAAAAAAAGGTAACTGTACTGTTGACGTTTTTGAAAATTGAATCCAATGGACAAACAAAGAAAGATTCCAATTTCAAATTATCTTTTTTTCATTGGCATTAGAAGTTGGAATTAGAAGCAAAATTTACGGCACTTGCCCCAGCCGCCGTTTTCCCTAGATACACCGCAACAAAGAAACAAAACAGAACGTCTAAAAATCTAATTATTTCATCAATTAGAGGATTCACAAATGGAATAAAAACTCTTTTAATTATGTTCATTATGACGGTTTTTGATTCCCAACACAATCCGTCTCATGTTTGACCTCAAAATTTTGCGACTCCAAATTGGAAAGCTCAGACAAACTTTTGATAGTTCACTGAAATTTCCTTCTACACTTTCTAGGAAAAGAAACTGTCAAACATCAACTGCAGACGATGTTCAACACCTTTTCCATCGCCAGTTGACGTCTCCCCACACCTTCAATCCCTCCCATGAGGAAATTCCCATCTTTCACATTGCCAATGGCTGTCGAGTGATCGGAAATTCAAATAGGAAGCGACCATTTAACCCGTTCTTCAGACGGCGCGCGTCATGAACTCCAAGAAGAGACCATGCTCAAAGCTTCTGCGTCAAGACAAAAGGTCATCAGAGTTCACCGTCAAATTTTGATCTCTCTGGGGAGAATCAGACTCGAGGTTTTCATTCATCAACGTCGAGGAAAATTACAGGAATTGGAGACTCGCACCAAGGGATCCGGAGTGGAGTAATTCCAGCTTGATACATATCTAGGATCTCCGGTGGATTCTTTGGAAGGTGCAGTTTGATTTCATACTAAAATTGCTGGTAATATTTAGAGGATCCCTAAACTATTGAAATTTTAAAGTACATTTTTCTATAATATCAAAATTTGTGTGTGCAAACATCAACTATTGTCTGGTAACCCGACTTTAAAAAACTGATCTAATGTGAGCAGCCAACATTTAAATTCCCCAGACTAAGCACACTGTTGCTACAAAATTACAACAAACAAAATTGTAATGCGCAGTAAAGTATACTAATATAGTAGCTGCATAATATAAGTGTCCAATATTATTACTATAATTACTTTCTCCAAGATACAAGTCTTTTGTGGGATTTCAACGTCACTTTTACTCAAAATGTTACAATTCTGTCCTCTTTTAGGACACTTTCTCTCAGAGATTTACAAATTTCCCGATGGGAAAATGCAGAACTTACCATCACAGTGTGTCTCATTTATCATAGAGTAACCATCGAAGCATGAACAATGGAATCTACAAATTGAGAGCAAGAGGAACAGTCTCATTGGTCAGTTTATAACATAAAAATCTTGACAAGATGGGCATCTCATAAAAAAAAACAGAGGAAAATTATTTTTTTAAAAGGCGAACATTTCAGGAGTGAGTGAACTCATGCACGTTCCAATCAATGCTGGAAGATGTTCTGAATTCCGAAAGGGTCTCAAATATAATGGAACAATGAAAACTTTGTCAAACACTCCTAAATGATCTTTAGATATAACATCTATTTCATTGTATTTAGGCATATTGACTTTGTCAAACTGAGAGGGCGGGGCAGAGAGGAAGGGTGTGACTGAGAGAAGGGGTGGGGTACAGAGGAGGGGGTGAAGCACAGGGAAGGGGGCGGGGCAAAGAAAAGAAGCAGAGCGGGGAGAAAAGGGTGGGGTAGATAGAAGGGGCGGAGAAGGACAGCAAGGATAATAGGGAGGGATAGCAAGATGGGTGGGGTGGAGAGGAGGGGGCAGAGCACAGGGAAGGGGGTGGTCAAAGAAAAGAAGTGGAGCGGGGGGAGAAAGGGGTGGGGTGGATAGAAGGGGGCGGAGCAGAAAGAAGGGGGCAAGTCAAAGAAGAGAGGCAGAGCGGGACAAAGGGGTGGGGCGGACAGAAGGGATGGAGCAGAAAGTAGGGGGTGAGGCAGAACTAGAGGCGGGGGCATGGAAGAGAGGAGGTGGCAGGGAGGAAGGGGCTACAGACCTTGACAGGAGGAGAGGTGTATCATCAATACGTGTATAATCATCCAACAATGTTCAGCATTAATACCTACCCTCCATCAATATTGATGCACTTCTGTTGGCATCTGTGCAAAGTTGAATTCTGACACTCGTCAATATCTGACAAAAGAAAAAAAAAGCATTTAGTAAAAATCAATAATCAATAATAATCAATAGGAATCATCGGGTACCGAAAAACACAATCTGATCTCAGTTTTCAAGAAACGTCTCCAAACTTCCTCTTTTACTGCCTTGGTAGCCTTGTGTGGCTGCTCTCTATTCCTTTACTTTCTTTGCACAGCAATTTGATCGTGTTAAAGGTAGTATGATAGTTTGGTTTTTATCAAAGAAATACAGATTCATGGGCAAAAATATCAAGACAGATACAGCAACAGTCATCTGTGAAAATTTCAGTCCTATACGTTGCCCACTTTTTGAGAAAACAGTGAAAAACAGCCACAGTAAGTCTTTTCTATTTTATTTTTGATCTTTTAAAAGATCAAAAAGATTTTCGGTCGTTGTTTTACTAATTTCTGGAGAAATATACCATTTCAGGCGGAAAAATTTTGATGGTAGTTTTCTACCAGCATCATCTTCATACCATGTAAGTTATACATCAATCTGTAAACATTTCTGTTTTGGTCTCTTACTAAGTATGATACTACCTTTAAAGGCGCTATATAATTCTACCTTTTTTATTCATTCTCATTACTATTATCAATTATAGGACCCACAATGAAGAACCAACATGGCGGACACAGTGGTGCTAATGACTTCCATTGTACAGAACAATTGGACGAGGCCTCTTATAAAGGCAGCCATTTGGTAGGGCCACCCACAAACCAACATTCTGATTACGGTGTCAAGCGGTTGCATGCTAAAAACCTTAATTGTGAGTAGACATTGGTTTTGAGAAGAACCATGTTTCTGCAGTTAAGCTGAACTAATAAAGTCAGTCGTGTACATACCTATGCAATGATTCCACTCGTGCGTCATGTAACCTGGCGGGCACGTGCACGTATAGTTGCCCTCCAGGTTTTTACAGACAGCGCCCTCTTCAGTAGCGCAGCTGTGAGCTCTAGCATCGGTGGCGTTGCACTCGTCGACGTCAGCGCAGTAATCAACATCGGGCTCCTCCTGGAAATATCCGTCAAAACATCTGCAAGAGGAAACCGATCATTTTTACGGAGACTATCGAAGCAAAAGTATAAAGAAAAATGAACTATAGGGCTATCTGCGCAACAAATGCGTATGTGAATCCGTGCAATAGCAATCAGAACAGCATGCTTCAATACACTGGAAAAGACAAAAACTTATTAAAATCTACAAACACAATCGTATTAGCATCTATATGATAAACTTCAAATCAAAAATAAAAGAGAAAACACTTAAGAAATACTGTGGCCGTTTTTTCGCTGTTTGCTCAAAAAGTGGGCAACGTATGGGACTGAAATTTTCACAGATTACTTTTACTGTATCTTCCTTGATATTTTTGCCCACGAATCTGTATTTCTTTGACAAAAACCAAAGTATGATAGTACCTTTAAGCACCAAAAACCTTAGTAAATAAAATCAGTATGCCAGCCAAAACTCCTTCTGAATGTTATTCTCAGCAAACAATTATGGCTGAATACAAGTCAAATGCAGTAAACATCACATGAACATTTGGTTGGCAATCCTGTTTGATCAAGGAAGACTTTTCAGTAAGCACATTTTTTGTGTGCTTAAGCAGCTCTGTGAAATTGGCACCAGGGGCCAATTTCTTTAAACTGTTAAGCACAAAAATTTGCTTAGCACAAAAATGTCTCGCCCAATAAAATAAACCACCAATGAAAATTCCATTTGATATTCATGGTCAGCGAACAACAGCCAAAGAACAATCACAAGTGATACACAACACATGGAAATTTGGTTGTTAACCCTGTTTTTATTAAGACAGAAATGTCATGCTTAGCAAATTTTTGTGCTTAACAGTTATATGAAATTAGCCCCAGGTCTGTAAGCAGTGGCTATTACACACTTACCCACATTCCCATGAGCCTAGCGTGTTGTAGCAGCGCTGTACACAGCCACCATTCTCATGAACACACTCGTCAATATCCTCACATCGTAGCATGTTCTCTTTCAGGTAGAAGCCCAGATCACATGTGCACTCAAACGAGCCTGTTCATTGGACAGAGGTGAAGGGTCAAGGTAGGTGTGGCCATTAGGTGTGACCATTACGTGTGGCCAACTTGTGACTCAAGTAGGCGTGTTCTTATCTGTGTGATATCATTTTATTATTTCTTGAATGTTGAACGTAGCATTCAATATCTGGTACACTGAATTCTTTTACTGTACGTAAACATCAAAACCTGAATTCTCCAGACTATTCAAAGACACTGTTGCTATATCACATTATATGGGGCAAGCTTTTTCTTGGGCACCCACAAAATTTTGTCTAGCCCTCCGGCCAAAAAGTGCTCCATGAAATTGGCCCCTGTTCGGCATTACCTTGTGTGTTTGTACAGGAATGACCACAAGGCCCTCTCCTATCCGATGCGCACTCGTCAATATCAATGCACACCCGATTGGACAGCTCAGTTCCCTGGTACCCCGCGCGGCAGCGGCACTCGTGGCTACCAGGCAAGTTGACGCACACGTGCTGGCAGTCGCCATTGTCCTGCAGACACTCGTTGATGTCCAGGCAACCGGTGCTATTCTCGTTCTGGACAAAACCCGCTCTGCACTGGCATTCAAATCTGTCAAAATGAAAGCCACACAAACAAAAGGTTACAACCATGTAAGGCGTCAGAGCCTTCCTTGAGAGGAAATACTGCTGAGCAAAGTATGATACTACCTTTAATTTCCTTCAAGCACACCATCGGTCACTTCATAGTGCACCAACAATCCCAGATACATCCAGGCGTGTTGCCAAAATGTTGGGGGGCTAGAAGAGCCATTATTTTTTTGGGGGGAGGCTAGAAGACCCAATATTTTGGGGGCTAGACCCTTCTTCTAACACTCACTTCTGGTATGTCATCTTAGGAGTAAAAAACATGCACCTATAGTCTACACAACACATTTTTTTAAAAGTAATTGGCGCTTTATAACTGAAGAGATCCAGTATTCTCCAGAAGTTTTTTTCAACTGCATTTTTTTTTGGGGGGGGGGGGGGGGGGGCTAGACAAATAGAACCGCACCTGCATAAATCACCTCATTGTGCATTCAAATGACACATGATGCAATAGTAATACTTTTAATAACAAAGAAGTTGACAAGTGTGACCTCAAGCTCAACTTTCATATCTTCAGTATCAAATTGAAAAAGCCAGTGTGAACAACATCCCGACATTTCCCAAGTGTCCAATTTTTCCACCTACTACATCAGTCCCCCTGGGGCCGTCCAATTAGAATAAGAACGAACACACATAGACCCTTACCCGCCGTCATAATTGATACAAGTGTGACAGTCATCAGGTAGCGGGCTACACTCATCGATGTCTTGACAGCGGATGATGTCGGGAAGGCCCGTGTCATCGGCGTAGAACCCTGGGAAACACTCGCACCGGAAACCACCGGGGAAATTGGTGCAGCTGTGGTCGCACTGGTTTCTCAGCTCGGTGGCGCATTCATCGATGTCTGGCAGTTGATAACATAAAGAAGAACTGCAGATTTACTTCAAATGTGTCAGTGATTTGAACTGTAAGTGAGTTTTTCTGATCAAAGTATATCCAATTTAATATTCGGTTGCCCCCCTGGTTTGAGTCGGGGAGCCGTTACAATACTCTCGCTGAGACAAGGCCCAATTCCGTGGTTATGCACACTGTAAAGCATAGAATCGGTGCTTATGGAGGCATGCAAAACTATGTTTGTGAGATCCATCCTGCTTTGAGAGCAGTTCTTGACAATTTTGAAAAATATTGTTCTTTGAGTCAACGTTGACATCGTCTTTAAATCAATGCAGGTTTTTCTTGGTCTCATCCTCAAGCCCTTAGGGTTGATAGTGTGTGGTAGTGTGTGGTAAGCACCTCTTGTCTTGTGTGGTAGGTGCAGAGGGTAAGGGTTAATATCCAGTCCCCCTGTGGAGACTGTGGTAATGTGTGGTAAGCAGCTCTTGTCTTGTGTGGTAGGTGAAGAGGGTTGGGTTTAATATCCAGTCCCCCTGTGGAGACAGTGGTAGTGTGTGGTAAGCACCTCTTGTCTTGTGTGGTAGGTGAAGAGGGTTGGGTTTAATATCCAGTCCCCCTGTGGAGACAGTGGTAGTGTGTGGTAAGCACCTCTTGTCTTGTGTGGTAAGTGTACAGGGTTAGGGTTGACGATCTAATACAGGGCAAGTGGCATGTGCTACATGTATGTGTGATTATCAAGTGCTTTACCTTTGCAGACTCTTCCATTGGGGCTGAGTTCGAATCCCTCATCGCAGTCACAGTAGTAGCTTCCAGGTGTGTTAACGCATTGTTGGTTGCAATGATGACCCATGATACCATAGCCTCCTGGGTGCTGACACTCATCAATATCTAAAAAATCAATCAGTTATTTAATCAATATCTGAAAATCAATCAGTAATTTAATCAATATCTGAAAATAAATCAGTACTTTAATCAATATCTGAAAATCAATCAGTAATTTAATCAATATCTGAAAATCAATAAGTAATTGAATCAATATCTGAAAATCAATCAGTAATTTAATCAATATCTGAAAATCAATTAGTAATTTAATCAATACCTGAAAATCAATCAGTAATCTAATCAATATCTAGAATTGATATAACCACATAGTTTATGTGATAGATGCACTCAGTACAGCGAGTGAGCGTCTATCACTTGCATGCAGATTTCCTGATTAATTATGCAAGCCAACCCAGCACTGGTTTGTCCCAAGTTCTGTCGTACCTTGTGGCGAGTGCGTCAATCACGTAGATAGCTGCTGCCGCACAGACGCCCAAAATTTACCAATCAACATCCTCCGTCACGATCGTGACGGAAATGTTCTCAAAACAGATCTGATTGTCTGATGTGCCGCGTTGCATAAAATTTGCATGCACACATGTATCAGACGTACGTATGTAGTGACACGGAGTAGAAAAGGTGATACTCAGACAAATAACCACAGGGGAAACTGACTGAATTTTAAGTAATTGAAAAGTTAACAGAGAAAAATTGACTGGTGCGGGATTTGAACCAGCGACTTCCAGAATACTGTACCGGTGCTCTACCAACTGAACTATCCAGCCCTATGTTGCCCAAAATTGGTCCAAGGCATACACTTTTGAAGACTGCTATTTACCTGTGCAGTTGAAGCCATCTTCAGCTAAGAGGAACCCGATATGACATGAACAGTAGCGTCCATTGAACTTCTCATGACATACATGGTTGCATTCGCCATTATTCACACGGCAGTTGGCCTTGACTGAAAAACATAAACACAGATACTGTTAGGCAGATTTAAATGGCGTCGGACAACTCTGAATATCAAAAGCGGTTAATTCTTGACAAAACATGCTTTTGGCACGCTCAAAACCAATTTTTCCTTTACAGACATGACAGCTAGACCTTCAGACAAAACTGAATGCAGTTCAACCATTCAGTGCTTTCCAAGTGCATGCGAGTTATGATTCTTCAAGTTAAAGCAAAGCTGTGCCATATGTACAAGTTTATATCTATACAAGTAATAAACTGCTGCAAACTGTTCATCAGCCAAACAATGACCTCACATTTATTAAATGCTTGAAGTTAAAGGCCAAATGACAAAAGGACAAGAACATGTAAGTAAAGATACACCTAAAAAGATTAGATCTAAACAGGTTTCAAACTCATAAATGACGTAAATGACAAAGCAAAGAGTGTGTTCTCTTTGAAGGTATACCCACTTGTGTCCACATTCCTGCATCAACAGAAACAATCCCAGAACATTTGCTCAGTAACAGTAAACCGTTAGTAAACCTTCCTTTCATATATTTGTCTGTTCTGGTTACTGTACTTACTCCCACAGCTGCGGCCATCTGCAAGCAGTTCTGCCCCGGGGGTGGAACAGTGGCAGGTGAAAGAGCCAATGATGTTCCGACATACTTCCTCACATCCACCATTGCCAACCTCACACTCATTAACATCTAAGGGAATGGAAAAAAGACAATAATTTTTGAAATAATGGATATTATATTAGATATTTCAGAAGTCGTTGGTTCGAATTCCGCTGGAAAATATTTGATTTTTCCATTCATTTTTCACTACAAAATGATCCTTCGGGTATGGTGGTGTGTGCGTGGTTTCATGGCTTCTGACTGCAAAACGAACAAAGGTAATTGACTATTAGGAGCACCGCCAACATAGGGCAGGATAGCTCACTTGGCAAGAGCACCAGCACGGTACTTCGGAGGTCGCTGGTTCGAATCCCGCTTTCAATGACTTAAAACTAATCCAAACAGTTTCCCTTGATGTTATTTGCTGATTATATGTTTATTCAAATGCCCCCAAAGTTGTAAATCCTCTCAACATATGAATTTCAAAATTAATTTATTCCCAGCCTCCTTCTCCCCCAAAAAATAAAAACAAAATGAAGAGAAGAGAAACACATTCAGGAGGCCAACATCTTTAAAATATTTCTATCCTTTTTAAAGGGAAAAACAAGATGGCTTGTTACCAGCACATGCCCAGCCATTAGCGGCCAGATGGTACCCTCGTTGACATTCACAGTGGTAGCTTCCTACAGTGTTGATGCATATCTGGGAGCAACGGTCGTTTGACGCACATTCATTCCGATCTGAAAATGGCAAGGAGACATGTTAAAGGTAGTATCATACTTTGGTAAGAGACCAAAACAGAAATGTTCACAGATTTACGTATAACTTACAGGATATGAAGATTGTGGTGGTATAGAAACATATTGTTACAGTTTGTCCGCCTGAAATGGTGTATTTATCCAGAAATGAGTAAAACAACGATCAAAAATCTTTTTGATCTTTTAAAAGATCAAAAATAAAAGAGAAAAGACTTAAGAAACACTGTGGCTGTTTTTCACTGTTTTCTCAAAAAGTGGGCACCGTAAGGGACTGAAATTTTCACAGATGACTGTTACTGTATCTGTCTTGATATTTGTGCCCATGAATCTGTATTTCTTTGATAAAAACCAAAGTATATAACCTTTAAAGATTACCAACTGTTCCCAACATTGCGATCACATATTGTGGTCACATTCATGTTGTTGTTGTTATGTCTTTGCTTTTAGCAACTAGAGGATCTAACAGATGGGAGAATGCGTCATCATCGGGATAACGACTCAATGATCGGATTAGATTCCAGGCCTGGACCCCTGGATTGGAGTGTCAGGGTTTTTTTCACTGGCTTTAACGTGCCCAAAGACAGTGTCCTCTATAAAACTGACTCAGTTTAAAGGTTAAGTACAGGATTGGACACAAAACCAAACAGAAACGTTCACAGATTTACCTAACATACACGGTATAAATATGGACATGATAGAAACTCCCTGCTAGAATATTTCTGACTGAAATGCTATATTTGTTTAGAAAAGTATACACAATTAATTTACAACTTTCTTTCAGTCGTTTTCCCGCCATTTTCTCAGAACTCAGATGTCCGTCTGAGCTTCCCAGACATAGTGTGAGTACTGTTCTGTTACATTTACCTATCATGATAGTACCTTTAATTTGGAGAGAGAGCTGAGGCAGAATAACTAACCTGTCAAGAACAACATTTTGGGTCACGCCCAGTGATATCAAGCAAACTGTGCAAATTCGTAAATGAAGCTTGCTTGCGGTGGCAACTTGGAGTTGTATGCACATGGGTGCAGCTTTGGCATGGCAACCATAGGAACTAAGAATGAAAGTGGGGTACGATGCAAATTCTTTTTCAGTTTCAGTAAAAAACAGAACCATTAATTAGAACTTAACTTGTTTCCATTAATTTTTTTTTTAAATTTTGAACAAAGAATCATTTACTAATGCAGGATTTGCTCCCACGACCCTGAAACTTACCGTACCGGACAATTTGGGATAGCTCATTAGCTGCACTGAGCACCGGTACGGTAATCCAGGAAATGCAGGTTCGAATCCTGCTCCAGTCATTTTTTTGTTCGCCTTCCACTGAATCCTCCGCCAAACATCAGGCTTTTCCATTATTTACAATGGCCATTTTTCATCCTGCCATTTGTAGGTAGTCAGTACACAGTCACATCTCTTAAACTTGGGCTCATCCTGCCCAATAATATTTGTCAAAAACAAGACAAAATAAGAGCCTGTATGTTGAAAAGGGTCATGCCACTATGATATCAATCTTTCAAAAACATTGCAATCCGAGTAGTATGGGGGAGGTACGCAGCTAAGGTGCCAAAAACGTTCCCCACCCCCACCCACATCCCAAATGACATCATGCACCACCCCAGGGACAAATTTCACATTTACGATAACTTAACCTTTCAGACAGTTGAGTTTTGCGACTTTTGTTGCTTGAATACTTCGCGGATGTGATTAAAAGGGCCTTAACTTGTTTGAGTGGAAGTGGTTGCTAGCCAGGCGTAAACCGGGGCGCTGCCTAGACCTGTACATTTTCCTGCACATTATTTCGGGGATGCGGTTCTCCGACTCGTCTGGCAAGGAATTACAAGTACCCGGTAACCTTTTACAAATTCCACCTAGGTATTTGGATTTGAGAATTCACTCCGGAAATAATGCAGCGCGTTAATGTCAGTGGAGCATTATTGGTCTACTGGCAGGTCAGCGACAACTTCTCTTCAACTTCAAACAGCTAAATCGTTATTATGATTGCAAAGTTCAAAGAAGTTGAACCTTAACATTTTGCGACTTCCTTCGCGGAACTCATTACAACCACACTTCCTAGTGAACTTAAACCACACAACTAACCATCATGATTTTGCAAAAAGAAAACCCAAAATAAGAATGGAATAAAAATGATATAAAGCAACTGTATTTAATAACCAGGGGCCAATTTCACAAAGCTGTTAAGCACAAACAAAATTGCTTAGCACATATCATCTTGCTCAATAAAAAAAAACTACCATTAAAAATTCCATTTGGTATTCATGGTCATCGAAAAACATTCAAAGAACAATCACAAGTGATACACAGCACATGGACATTTGGTTGTTAATCCTGCTTTTATTAAGACAGAAATTTCATGGTTAGCAAAATGTTTGTGCTAAGCAGGGCCGTGAAATTGGTCCCAGGACTGCCCCCCCCCCCCCCACAGCCCATTCGCATTAAGAAAGGGTTTACTTTCTTGACACAAGTCCAAAGGCTCCAACTTTAAAACTACCAATTACTGGGATTTGTATCCAGTTATAGGTTAACCGACCCGGATTTATTTATCCGGTTACAAATTTTCAATAACTGTTAGCTGAAACTGAGAGGGAAAAAAGGGTTGAACGTTTGGCTCATGCTCAACAACCCAAAAAGCGTAAACTGTAGAATCTAAGTCAGTTTTTTTTTCCATTTTGCCAAGTAGAAACACGTTTTTCACATACTGGATCTAAAAGAAACATTTGTATGTAAATGCTTGATCTAAAAAATAACATCGCAAAAACCATTCCAAAAGCGACAATCACATTGAAGAAGACGTATACCTAAATCGCACATGTCACGCATGTCAAAGGGGTTTACACAGGTTAACTGTTAACCTGATCTTTTTTTGCAATCAGTAACCGGATATGAAATTACAAAATGCTATCATCATCGTCTGCCTATTATTTTGGGACGACAGCGCATGAATCAGGGATGAGTCTGCATAGCTTATGCAAAGTCAGCAATTTAAGCCAGCGAGTGCATCATCACAAGCTCAGAGATTTCTCGGTATCAGTCTGACTGACGTAAGCAAGTTATCAAATGACCAAATCAATGTATACACCAGCTGGCACATAACTAGACCCATACGTATCATCTACTTTAATAAACACATGCCATGCCGACTTCATCATCCTGATAAAATTGAGAACTGAGATTATTGACCCGACATTATGCATCAGACTAGGGGCCAATTTCACGGTGCTGCTTAGCACACAAATTTGCTAAGCATGACATTTCTGTCTTAATAAAAACAGTAGGCCTACAAGTAATAAACTGCTGCAAACTGCTCATCAGCCAAAATGACCTGAAATATATCAATTGCTTATTAGGTAGGAGGGCCTGAAGTGTTTTGATCCTAGCAGGATTTTTCTCAAAGGGTGTTTCGACCCTAGCAGGATCGTTCTCAAAGGCTTGCTAGGATCGAAACGCGTCAGGCACTAATAACTTTAATAAAAACAGGGTTAACAACCAAATTGTCATGTGCTGTGTATCACTTGTGATTGCTCTTTGGCTGTTGTTCGCTGACCATGAATATCAAATGGAATGTTTAATAGTGGTTTGTTTTATTGGGCAAGACATTTTTGCGCTAAGCACATTTTTGTGCTAAGCAGCGCCATGAAATTGGCCCCAGTATGCTCAAGTACTTTTTGAGCGGCCATGAAAAATAAAAACTACTGGCTTGGGTTCGATTCTTTCACAAGATGAGAAATCTCAACAATGAGAACTGAGATTGTTTCAATGCATAAACACACTTCTGATTTGCTTTACTGTGCAAAAATGTGAGGGGGGCAAAAGAAGAAGTTGTATCAGAGCAACCAAATTCTTGAAAATGCTCTCTTGGTTTCTTTCCACGTGCACATCAGGGGCCGATTTCACGGAGCTGTTAATAAGCGCACAAAAAATGCTTAGCACAAAAAATCTTGTTCAATAAAACAAAACACCTTTCAAAATTCCATTTGATATTCATGGTCAGCTAGCGAACAACAGCCAAAGAACAATCACAAGTGATACACAACACATGGAAATTTGATTGCTAATCCTATTTTCATTATTAAGACATATATTTCATGCTTAGCAAGTTTTTGTGCTAAGCAGGGCTGTAAAATTGGCCCCCGGGAGAATTAAGCTGGCACCTACCGACACAAGTCATCTTGTTCTTGGACATTTTGTAGCCGGCTCTGCAGCGGCAGGTTGGCTTGCTGTGCCGTATCTCGCACAGTTGATCACAGCCGCCATTGTTGACTTGGCAGGGGTTGCTTGGCGCAAAATCTGGGTCTAAAATGGCATCCCCCACAAAAGAGAAATCAAAACTGTTGAGTCTCTTTTTTTCAGTTTTTTTTTTCAGTAATAAACTTAACTTCTTGTTGTTGTAAAATGACCTTCACAACTTTTCTGAGGCTGGGTCTGGTGCATGCCCGGTTGCTTATTAAAGATGCAGTACACGATTGGCAGGTAAACTACCCAAACAGAAATGTTCACAGATTTACGTATAACTTTCAGGATATTGGTGCTGGCAGAAACATACCGTTAAAATATTTCTGCCTGAAATGCTGTATTTATCCAGAAATTAGCAAAACAAAGATCGAAAACCGATCAAGACCATTCTTTATCGACACAAGACGGTTTTTCGCAATTTTCATGAGACTCAGATGTCCGTTTGAGCTCAAATTTTCACAGGTTTATCATTTCGTGCACATGTTGGATTAGACAAAGTGTGATAGCTGTTTTGTGACCTTTACCAATCATGTATTATACCTTTAAACAACTATTTTCAGATTCGTAAGATGTATAAAATGATAACAGCATTCAATAAAATGTAAACAGGAACATGTGAATGGGCATTTGCCCAAGTTTTATGGTCTTGCTTAATAGTGTCCCACAGAGCACAAAGACCTCTGTATGGCAAGACACTCAAAGGAACATCTAGACTATTTCATTCATCAGACCTCAGGGAATAAAATGAAGCACATAAATCACTCAACGGAAAAAAATTTAAACTTTGGATAAAAAGTTAGTACGAAAAGGACTGTAAAAATGTTAGAGAGTTAAAACACTTAAAAGGAAGAAGAAGAAGAAAACAGAGAAAGAATTTAGTTTGTTAAGAAGTTAATAATTCCAGTGAAAATTTGTTAAGATTACTGATTATAAGCTAAAAATGAAGATTTTAGTTCGATATAATTTGCATATAAATACATGGATACTCAGAAAGTATGTCTATTTTTGAACTTGTCGAGACAATGCGCTAGTGACAAATAATCGTTTGGCAAATGTGGCAGATGAACGGATTTAGATTCTGTAGCTTATTTTTGTCAACGATTCATCACGTTGAGGTGAAAGGGATTTATTTGAAATAAACCACTTCCTAATAGTCACGTGTTATTAACGTGTAAACATAAAACAGCATGGTGAGAATGCAATTGTGTGCTCAATTGAGAACAGAAATATCATACAGGGAGATGTACGCCTTTCATACAGGGAGTTCGCCTTTTAGAAAGATCCTGTTAGGATCGAAACGCGTCAGGCCCTCCTAACTTCAAGCATACAGGGAGATGATTATACATTGATTCTGTCGCCTTGGCCTAAAACTTTTATAGGAATTAAAATTGAATAAAATATCCAAATCATTCCAAAAGTGAACAAAGAAAATTGACTAGAGCAGCTAGATACGAAACAGTGACCCCTGGAATACCATATTCAAATAATAGGTCCTTTGGTGGGAGTTATGAACAAAATATCGAGTAATGGGGCCACTACTAGTACTTGTTGGGTCAAGAGGCAACAGTCACTGTAACACAAAGCAATTCAGAACCGTTACATTTCCATGTAGGAAGTTATTTTCTTTCTCAATTTTATAAACAGAAGTTCAATATCCTCTTCACTTTATAGCAAAGCAAAGCAAAGCAAAGCTTATGTATAATTTAAAAAATAAATCAAATTACAGGATTTTGTAACGGTAGATCCATAGTTTGCAACAACGGCACAGATTTCTTTTTACATGCATAGAGAATGCAGAGAATGCATTGCTCAGGACGACTTCATAATGTGCACGTTAAATCTTTCAACATCAATTACGTCGAGCACAAAGTAACAACACAAAATGCGAGCTGACATTTTCGCCTTTTCCTCGCAGGGCAACTGATTTTTGCTTGGCAAGCTAAATGCCACTTCCGCGCTGCCTTTAATTTGCATCTTGTTTTCAAAGATCAAGGGTAATATAGAACACCGACAAAACATGCGCAAACAACAACATAAAGGCTTATTCGGACAACTTGAAAACCACAGCAACCGCAAGACAAGTGGCACAGTATGGCATAATTTGTTTGGTCATTTCAAAACTTTTGTGACGTAAACGAGAACGGCATACTTAAAGGCTTCCCGCCGTTTTCTGATTTAAGTCAACCTCTATGGACTGGGGTACAATTCTTTCATAAGGAGAAGGGAAAAAAGGGCCAGGCAGGATATAAGCTAACCTGCTTGAAGCAGGGCGAGTAGTGTCTAGACTGGAAATCCAATCTATACAAGAATCAGCAAAACGCAAAACAGTGTGATGCAGGAACTGTTTAATCTGCTTAAAAACAAAATCAAGATCAAAATCCAGACAGGGTTAAAGGGTGAATCTGCTAAACATACAAGAAGGGTGAAAAGTGAAGTACGGCTGGCTCAAAACTCAGACGACTCCGAAAAGGGTTACCGAGGCTAGGCAAGTTTGTCAAGCTGCGGTCAAAGTCTCCCCATGTTATTCTGTCTTAAAGCTCAGATCTGGAAAACCTTGAGTCACAAAGTTATCCATCCTGGATAGAACTTGAGATCCTCCACAATGTTTTGGGTCTAGAGCTCTTCTTGAGTAGAAGACTGCCTTGCATTCAAGAATCAGACAGACTGATTACAACAGCCTAGCACCATGACGTCTTCTTGCACCACGAAAAAGATTGTGTCCCCTTATTAGGGTACAGTTCATCCGAGACAAGAACTTTGCAAGGGAGCGGGATTCGAACAGGTGACCTCCTGAATACCGTACAGGCGCTTACCAACTGATTCATCCAGCCCTACATTGGTTGTGACCCCAATAGTAAATTATCTTTGTTCATTTGACAGTCAGAAGCCATGAAACCATGCACACACCACCATATCCCAGGGATCATTTCACTGATACACACAGCAATGCTGCAACCTGCTTGGAATGACTTTCAATTCAGTCAGTTTCCCTTGTGGTTATTTGATGATTAACTTGTGAACTTGGTTGGTACTCGTACAAAATTGCATTACCGGTACACAGCATTCGCTTGGGATTTCTGGCCAGTTAGAGCCTTGGTTAGAGGAGTGAGACTTTTGTGGACCTGGGGTCAATTTCACAAAGCTCTACGATTGATCGTATCTCAAGATACAAAGGATAACCCATTGTACCTTCGACTTCTACGTAAGGCTTCAATGCATCATAAGTCCTATGATTGATAGTAAGTTACGATGAGTTTGGTGAAATCGATCTCAGGGGCCTTTATGAGGACTGATCATGTGACTGACTGTACGTTAAGCTTTAAAGACATAAAGCTGTGAGTTTTACTGATGAATTCTGCACCAACATCAACTGCATCACAAACATCATCAACATCTTCATAATCCAAGCTCACACTGCAAACCGTGAAATTATCTGAAAACCCAGGACTAAGTACTTCTCATATAAATACTCCTTTTTGAAAATTGGCTGACATTGCATACCAACGGGCAGTATTAAAGTTCTCTTCCAAGCCCATGCATGAACACAAATCCCAATACTCCATCAGTAAAGACAGCAATACCAACAGCAGTGCCATAAAACTGATTCTGATGTGGTGAATGACTACATAGATATTATGTATAAAAAATGAAAACCTGGGGGTGTAACCCCACCCCCCCATTCCCCGTGATCTACGCCCCTGGTAGTATTCATCTCAAAACAACATAATGTGGAGTCATTAAATGGGGTGTGCTGCAGGATATGTCTGGAGTTAAGCATTGATATAACTGTGCTCTTGATTGTTTACATATACAATATTAACGTCATGAGATAGTTTCCTTCGCTTATACTTTCAGTTACAGATTGATGACCATTGTGCTACACTCCACTTCTCCTCTGTATGTAGTTAATGCGACCTTCTTGACCCTTAAAGGAACCAAATTCATCACAGCAAACGGAAAAAAATTAACAGTACTTCACGTAGAAATTACGTCCCAATGCTCCACTGTGACTATACGGGTCAGAAGTCGAGGAAACTACACTCTGCGCTTCACTAAAAAGAAAAATCAGGAACGTAAAGATATCCGAGTTGGTAATAACCATGGAGGCTGGGTTTTATTCCTCCATGGTAATAACAGCATGCAATTGACCCATCAGGAAGAAAGACACGGAACGTACACATTGAGCCGGCCGAACCACAACCCCTCCTGTTGCAATCCTCCTCCTCTGAAGACGAAGATTCACCGTCACCATCCCTCCTAAGTCTAGTATGGCTACCTAGAGTGTCTATGGGAAATACATTGAGGGATACTGCAGTTTAAAAAAATACCTCTGAGATGTACCCCGCCTGGTCTTTGTGTCAGATATCAAACGTGATCGAGATATTATGCTTAAATAGGAGGGCCTGATGCGATTCGATCTTTAGCTTGGATTCTGCTAGGCCGGATCGAAACACGTCAGGCCCTCCTATAAACTCCAAGCATTTTATCAATTTTAGGTCATTTTTTTTGCTAATGAGTAGTTTGCAGCAGTTTATTACTTGTATTGAGATAATATCTTAGATATTCTGACGTCATGTTTTTTTTTTTTTCATGCGATAGGCCTATTACATTTCAAAGCTCATAACCGATGAGAGAATCGAAAAATGATGTCAATAACTGTTTTCTGTCACAAAATTGTGCAAAGGAAAAGCCAATGCATCTGTGAGCTGGGGCCAATTTCACGGCACTGCTTAGCACAAAAATTCTCTAAGCATGACATTTCGGTCTGAATAAAAACAGGATTAACAACCAAATGTCCATGTGTTGTGTATCACTAGCAATTGTTCTTTGGATGTTGTTCGCTGACCATGAATATCAAATGGAATTGTTAACTTTTTTTTTTAATTTTATTTATATTGGGCAAGAAATGTTTGTGCTAAGCACATTCTTGTGCTTAGCAGCTCTATGAAATTGGCCCCTGGAGATTGGCAGAGGGCCATATTTCAGACACCGTTTGGCGTCAAATGTGAAGTGACTCACACTGAGCACTCAACAAAGGGATGCAGCTGGAAGGCTGACTTTGAGGATTGCTTGCAGTTGAGACTGGACTGGCTCAGCTTAGCAAAAGACGTCTTAAGAATTATTGGTTATCTGACTGATTTTGTATTTATTTATAAATGTTCCCATTTAAGAGGTGGATTATAGGCCTAGATTGGACATATTCAATTTGTTTGTTTCAAACAATTTCAAGACTATTCATCATAGACCTCTTTGTTCATATGTCATGAAGGAAAGTGTAAAATATTGGAGTTACAGCATTAATCTAACAAAATGTCATGGTATGGACTGTATTTTCATGGTATTTTACACTTTTACTGATAGAATCTACTTTTGGCAACTTTTTTCCAATACTTTTGTTGGACTGACAAGTGATGTCTGGTTTCAACAAAGTGTAGAAAATGAATTTTGCTCTAAAAGGTAGTATCATACTTTGGTAGCATACCGAAACATAAATCTCCACAGATTTACCTACAACTTACAGGGTATAGGCCCTAAAGATGGAGATGGTAGAAACATAACGTTAAAATTGTTCTGCCTGAAATGCTGTAGGTTTATCCAGAAAAGAGTTAAAACCACTCAACCAGTGAGAGAAGAGACTTCAGAAATACTGTGGCTGTTTTTCACTGTTTTCTCAAAAAGTGGGCACCGTATGGGACTGAATTTTTTTTATTGTTACTGTATCTGTCTTGGTATTTTTGCCCATGAATCTGTATTTCTTTGACAAAAACCAAAGTATGATATTACCTTTAAAGGAAAACAGTGTTGGATTAATATACTTTTCAATTCTTACAATTATTTTTCTTCTCCTAAATTTACACCCCAATGTTTTCTTGTCTTATACACTCTTTTAATTATTCCTTTAACATATACTGAGGTCTTGTGTAGAATTCTATCTTGCAATGTAAAAAAAAAATGAAATTACAAACCGAAAACATGTGATATTAACAAAACTAAAGAAAATGATGATGAACCCAAACTGCAAAATGGCCGCCATCTGGTGTCAGCACAAACAATTCCAGTACACAAATAAAGAATCACAGATCAGTCTTTTAATTATTCACGAATGCCACTTCTACAAGATACAACCATTTCTGCCAGCATCTTCCAACAAAAAAATGGGGTACACGATGTGTACAGATTGGAGTTACCGTGATGGACAAAAAGCCTCAAGCTATGGAATCAAATGAAACAGAATCGCGCAACCCAAAAAAATGAATTGTAACCAAATATGGTACAAAATTAAGCAAAAAGAATTTTAAAAATACACATCGCAATTGGGTTTAGTTCAGTCAGAAACAAACAACTTCAAATAGAGCAGAAATGATGAAGAGGATGATTAAGTTGAAATGATACATCAAGACATGATTAACATCCATGCATGCTATAAGGCATTTCACCAAAGAGCCATGCCAATCTATGCATGCAACAATAAGTTAGGATAAAGAACAAAATATTAAAGAATTAATAAGATCATTAAACAAATATTATAATATTGATACAGGGATGGGTTTGTGAACAAACCACGTACTAAAGAGAGGGTTTAGGATTTTGCTTTTTTAATTTGATATTTTGAGTCATAGAAAAAGTCATTGAAAAGAGAAAACTTTTTTAGATTAATACTTTGTTGCTATGGTGGCTCTTTGTCATCAAGCTTGTGTAGAGCACAACAAAAAGACTGATATTCATTCACTTTCAATTGAGCAACTTTCTAGCAAGACAGTTTTTCCTTTGGTCAAGGGTTGTATTAAAAATGGAATTCGGGCCATGAGAAGGGGCACTTTTGACCGATGTATAATGATGGACACCAAGGCAATGGACCCTTCCGGCCTCAATCAAACTGTGCACATTGATCAATTAGAGTCGTTGTTGTCCATAATAAACTCAGTCACATGGGGTATGTAAAACATGTGGTGTCGCTAGGGTGGGCAGGGCTTAAGAGCAAACGTCCGGAACATTCCATTTATTTCAAGTTGAAGCCCTAATAGCGCAATATCAAAATGTCACCATAGACAATTCGGAGGGAAAGCAATTGAATATCACAAAATGCTCACGTTGTTAGATTGGTTAGTCAAAATAGAGTGGATTTGGAACACAGATCGGTTAATTTTACGATTACATGGACTCACCGACTTCCTCAAACTCGATGTAAAACCCTTGGAATCCGACGGACTCGTCACTCAGAAATCTCAACATCATCACGTTACTCGAAGTCATGATGGGATCCGGCACAGAGTCCCCACAATATCGCCCAATCAGCTTCGTGTCTTGAAAAATCAAAAGAGTTGAGAGAGAAGTCAGTAATTGTAGCAGACGTAAAAATACCTGGAGAAAAGAATGACAATGCAATTTGATTAAAAGTTGGTATTCAATATGCGTAACCCAATTTTATATCCCTCTGCATAAATTCTAAAGTTAGAAGCTCAAAATGGTTTCATCACTCAAGTTCCTAATAATTAAGATCTCAGAAAATATGAGTTTACACTTAGCCTATGCAAGCAACGTAAACTGGAAGGCCGATTTCATAAAGCTCTGTGACGCGTCGCAACTTGATTTGCGACGCGTCCCAGCTGCGACGTGTCGCATCTATGCGGTGAGTCTATAGAGAATGGATGCGTCTTAACTCTGCGACGGGTCGTAAGTTTTATGAAATCGGCCCCAGATCATGTATATCTGTATATGTGGGTAATCCAAATCAAAAGCAACATCATCAGAACTTGAAGTTGTCACAAAACTTGTCACAAAACTCATCTAGGTAACTGTTAGCATTAATCCAATTGAACTGTGCACACAATGTTGGCCTGTTGGGGTTGTTTTATAGGTTTTCTGACAGACCTTTTCCTCCTCAATATGTTTTGTTTTGCCGAATATGTTCCTTTCACTCAACTGGTGGTGTAATTTGGTTTGACAAACCATTTCTGTGGGTCAAGTTTGCCTTTTGAAGTTTTATGTTTTTTCATTATATTTAAGCTGTTGGTTCCCTACATAAGTATGCATGAAAATCCCCCATTTTGCAAAGCCGTTCAAAAGAAAACCAAATGCTGGTTTGAAACCAAAATAAGACTTGCCATTCATTATCTGTCAGTAAATTCTCTGTATGAAGGCAATAAAATAACCTGACTGAAAAAGCACTGCAGGAACCCTTTAAAGAAACTTGGCATTGTTTTCTAGGGCAGGGTCACAAACATTTATATTTATTTTTTTCATCTAATTACTTTCAGTTGTTCCATCAAATATCTCCAGGCTGTCATAACTGCAGTATGACTGGGTCCCTTCAATGGCAAAGATGAGAAACTGCAGACGGATCAACTTGTTGTTGCTGACGGTGATCTTGTAGAGGCAGTTCTGGTTGCTAGGGTAGTAGCCCGGGTAGTTGGGGGAGGTCAGCTGGCCCCTGGGTCCCACCAGATCCTTGGAGCAACCTGCCGGTCAAAGAGAGCATTGTCAGGTCTGGGGCCAATTACACAGCGCTGCTTAGCACAAAAACTTCCTCAAAGGATGACATTTCTGTCTGAAGAAAAACAGGGTCAATAAGCAAATTTCCTTGTGTAATGGTGTGTGTTGTGCATCACATGTCATTGTTCTTTTGCTGTTGTTTGCTGACCATGAATATCAAATGGATTTTTTTAATGGTGGTTTGTTTTATTGGGCAAGACTTTTTTATGCTAAGCAAATTTTTTTTGTGCTCAGCAGCTCCATGGAAGTGGCCCCTGGTGTTATAGAGGCCGTTGAGATTGGCCAACCGGGGAGGCCTTGGTCAGTAATGGAGAGTCGTGTTAAAAGATGTAACAATGGACAATGGCCTCTAAGGATGAATTTCACAACAAAATTAAGCTATAGAGTTTCAAGGGTTAGAAGGAACTGGAGCAGAAGAGGTCCATGACCTGGTCCAGGGAAAGTTTGCCAAGATCATTCAATTTTACTCAAATTCCGTAAGTCAATCTGATCACTTGCCAATTTAAGTGTGTCACTCTGTGCTCTGAATGTTGGCAAAAATCCTTCACTGAACTGTTCGAGCTGCTTAAAGGTAGTACCATACTTTTTATCAAAGAAATACAGATTCATGGGCAAAAATATCAAGACAGATACAGTAACAGTTATCTGTGAAAATTTCAGTCCCATACGGTGCCCACTTTTTGAGAAAACAGTGAAAAACAGCCGCAGTATTTCTTAAGTCTTTTCTCTTTTATTTTTGATCTTTGAAAAGATCAAAAAGATTTTCGGTCCTTGTTTTACTAATTTCTGGATAAATACACCATTTCAGGTTGAAACATTTTAACGGTATGTTTCTACCAGCACAATCTTCATACCCTGTAAGTTATACGTAAATCTGTGAACATTTCTGTTTTGGTTTCTTACCAAAGTATGATACTACCTTTAAACTCCACAGCACAGCTGTGAAATACCTATGGGAACTGATCTATTTCCCACTACCTCCTAGCAGCTAAGTAATTCCTTCATCCCTAAAATCCACTTTGGGTATCAATGCCAACGACTCTAGTAATTGATCCTTGCAAATACATTTGGACTGAATTACACAAAAAACCTTGTCGGAAAGAAACTTGATATGGTGACAAGCCAAACTGCCAGTGGCCAAGTAACGCCCCAGTATCCTTAAGACTTGGTTCAAGTTTCATACAGCCAAACCATAAGTGCACTTTACCTTGTTCATTTTTCAGGCACAGGTATACCACACACAGTCTTTTGAAAACACATGTTCTGGCAATTTAATCCATGTGAAAGAAATTTCTTTTATTAGTTACAAATGTGTTGCAATTATTTGCCTAAATTTTTTTTTCTGTACCCCACACGCATTCCACCACAATAACCAAATCTATTACTAAAATGAAATACATCTGAACTGAATGCAACCTTTTTACTTTTGGAATTGAAACAAAAAAGGTATATTTTCAATTTCTGCATTATTTAAATTATAATTCTTAAAATTTCTTTATAAGGAGACTTTTTGTTAAATTGTGGAATATTTTTTTTAAGTTTGAAGGTGAAGGAAACTGAAGAAAAACAATTATTTATTGTTTTACTTTGCTCCCTTATGAACTTATTTCAGGTGGGAAAATATTAATGGTATGTTTCTGCCACCACCATCTTCATACCCTGTAAGTTATACGTAAATCTGTGAACATTTCTGTTTTGGTTTCTTACCAAAGTATGATACTACCTTCAAAAAGAAATTAAGACCCCTGACACATCTTTCCTACATGCAACCGAACGAAAGGTAGATGATCTTTACATTACTTCTTACCTGTGCTGAAGTTTGCTTGGAATCCGAGCCTCTCAATGGACGAATCACTGACAAACTTGACGTAGAGTTTGGAGTCCGATGAGGTGACAGTGCGGGGGGTCTCTTGTCCGCAGTAACGGCCAATGACGGTTGCCGTTTCATCAGCTCCGTCAAATACCATTACATAATCATAGCTGTGGAGAGAACAGAAAAACATTATGATCAGTACAGAATACCGACAGGGCTAAAGACATGAAGTGGTGTGTATTATGTTAATTTGTTTCCAAGGGATATTACATTAGCTTAATTTTGCTTCTTGCAAACGGTCTCATCTGGTTTCAATAGGGCTCCGTGCTCAAGCTTCTTATAGAATACGCCCTTTGTATCAACAGCTATAGTTACCCGGATGTTCGGACAAATATCACAACGTTTACGTGTGAGTTAATGGGGCCACGTGCGACTTGTTTGCCAAACTTCTGAATGTGAAGTCACGAGCGCTGAGCCCTATAGGCAAAGAATTTAAGTTTGGTTTCAAAGTACCTCTGCAACTAATTTCAGTGTCAACAATTTGCCACAAATATAGGCCAGATTTTGACAACTTATAAGATACCAGGTGTGTGTATATTCCCAGGGGTGAGTTCATTCCCAGGGGTGAGTTCATTCCCAGGGTGTGAATATTCCCAGGGGTGTGAATATTCCTGTAGCCACACCACCTGCAGCCACACCCCTGTAGCCACACCCCCTGCAGCCACACCCCCTGTAACCACACCCCTGTAGCCACCCACCCTGCAGCCACACCCTGTAGCCACACCCCCTGCAGCCACAGCCACACCCCCTGCAGCCACACCCCCTGTAACCACACCCCTGTAGCCACCCACCCTGCAGCCACACCCTGTAGCCACACCCCCTGTAGCCACACCTCTGCCACCTAAATCATCTCCGGGCTTCAAACTCACTAGCAACCTGAGGATTCCTCGATCTCAAATGAGTTGAAGGTCAGGGAGACGTGACTCCCCTCGTCAGCATATATCAGCCAGGCACATACTGCATCAGCAGGATATTGGCCAGGATAATTGGGTGAGGTGATGGAGCCAGACCCAGCATACATGTGGCTCCCGCATCGCAGTGAAACGCCCTCTACAGGTTGGCTGACGGCAGTTAAGCTGATTGCTCTGCAGGGTTAAAAAAATAAAAAAATAAAACAACTTTCTAACTAAATCACAAATCATACACAAGAGGTATATAACTTCTTTAAAAACAATAACAAGAAGAAGAAGCAATTGAGCTCATATGTCACGGTTCCCCACTAAGATGCTACCTTGCCCTCCAATTAATCTACTAATTCAAGCAGACAAGGGGGACATTTCACCTATGACCTCCTCACCAGTCACCATGGTGACCAATCTCAGGACAGTGCTCATATCCAGGTCAACGTCTGCATGTACCCAATGCTGGTTGCCTGGCCATGTACTTTTGACCCACATTTTTATCATACAATCCTATTTCACATAAATGAACCCAATATATACAACCTAGTTCAAAGATTCAGTCTTATCATTCCAATTTTAAAAAACAACAACATCAATTGTCTTAGATGAGGAAACATGAACGGATAACATCGTGGGTGCATATTGCAGGTGCAACTTGTATCTCCTGTCAATTTGTGAATTGGTCAACATCGGCGAGTGTTCTTGTCAAGTGTCAAGTGTCAAGAGGGATGTTATCTAAACATGCAGAGACTGCAGACTGGCACTGCAGTCCCATGGCCTACATTCGTTCCTTTTTACATGACCCCAAAAAACAACCATCCTAATACCCCCATCCCCCTCCCCAAGGAAAAACAAAAACAACCAAGCCATTCCCCAAAACACCAAATGTCATTATTTTTGCCCGAACCACAAACCTGCAAGATGTCAAATTGAAATCAGACTCAAATTCATTTTATAGCATTCACACTGACCGCTCAAATCAGTCAAACTGTAGTTCGGCCTACTCCTATTTCCAATTAGACTGTGTAAAAATACCAGCACCTTCATTTTTTTCCAGTATTCTTTAAATAAGCATACCGGTATTGAAAATGTCAGCACTCAAAGTTCTGGAAGTTTTTGTGTCATTTTGTGCCCCAGATTTCTGTCAGGGGTAAACCCACAAGGTGTAGGCAACAAATCACAATGCTCTGTCAACAAGAAAATCCTTGAGTTTAATAACTTATACAAACATGTCCGCAGAAATGAAACACATGAGAATTGTTGTAAGCAGTAATAACAATACATTTTCACAATGTGTATAGATTTAACAAAATCTCAAAATAAAATATAAAGATTTGAAGGAAATTTGTAATTCGAAGGAAAAAACTGTTGGACTTTGGTTATTTCCTTTTGCTATATAACACCGATGATTTGTCAAAATACTGGCAAGAATGTTTTCAACAAATCAACAAGTCAAAAAATAAAGAGTTAAGACAAATTCTTTCCTGTTGCATTTGCAATGTCTCTTCCAGCAGAACGTGTATGTTGTACTTCAATTTCATTTGAAGTACTGGCAGCAATTTTCCTAAAATAAAACCACACAGTACTCAGACATTTTAAAAGGGGTTAAACATATTGCATTATTCTTTTAGACAGCTCAGACTCTGGTCTGCATTTAAATTCCTGTCCAGATAGCATGAAGATACGAGCAGAGATATTTGTGATTCCCACCAAGTAAAAAAACCACAGGAATGTGTTTTTATTACTGCACCGATTCCCCCTCTGGTTTTGGGGAGTAACTTCCCAAATTCGAGAAATCAAGTTTCGATGACTTCTGTCAACTTTCAAGGGGGGTCAGACTCAAAAAATGCCTAATAAAAAACAACGTCCGGGTCATCCGGGGCCGTGGGGGCAGTGTTTAAGGACTGGGAACCCTGAATTGTAGAGGTTTCTGCCCATGGGTTCTAAGATCTCTGTCTGACCTCATTCAGCTGTCATACTGTCTTTGCCCTGGGCTGGATAAATTGCTTGAAATTAACGCTGTGGAGACCATCAGCTTCTGGAGGCAAACTATCCCCAGAATGGATTTAGGAAGAGAGGGGGGTTTGGAAAATAATGATAATAAAAAGTATCAACATGCATGAATTTGGACCCTGATGGTTGCGTGGCGATTTGCTGACGCACCATCTTTGAACAACAAGACTTCTAGAGCTCGAGGTTTGGACTTGATGGCCCGGACTGGCCAAGGGGGAGGGTGGGAAAGCCATTGGATCCTACCCCTGTCACTAACAAAAAATGCAAAGTCAGTATAAATACAAGCAGAAAAGACAGAGGATGAATGCATGCCTGGCTGACACATGCATGCTGGAAGATATTATGATTGCCTAGGAACAGAAGGGACTATAAAAAAAGGGTCACATGGAGGTCAAGCCAGCAAATAGCAAATCTGTTTTGGCAGAGCCAAGACCAGTTCGGGCTCAGCAGTGAAAATTTCCTTCCTACTTGGCATCTTGCTTCAAACAAAATCTTTTTTGGCTGCTTTTCAATATTTTGGACTTTGGAATCCCGAAAGGCCAAACAAAGTTCAGGGAAAGAGTCACATACCTGACTAGAAAATGGAATTATAATTTAAAAACCTGACAAATCTTTCTGTGAAATCAATTAACACGAGTGCACGTCATACACACACATGCACTCATGTAACTTACATCATGGAGGTAGAAATAGATTTTCTACCTCCATGCTTACATATACCGGTAAACTTATTTCAAAATTGCAATCAGATTAATGTTATAGTTGGTGAAGGTAACACTCAGTGATCTGCAAAAAGTCAGAAAAAAATTACGAAGGGAAAAAAGAACGGCACGTGGTTTGACTTCAAGTCACGTCTAAGCTGCAAGACGCAGTTTTGTCGACAGCAATTTTGACACCTATCCGCAACGTGCACACTGGGGCTCTCTGTCATCCAGCAGTGAAATTGCACAGAATCTGCTGAGGGCCAAATTATCACCAGTCTTTTCTTTTTCATCAAGACTGAAGAGAAAAAAAACCCAGCACAGGTGACTTAAAGCCTAACTGCATCAAGAAGTCAATGTTATCCTTAAGAAGGACAAATTTTATTGAAGGTTTTAGTCAGGATAAAGGGACTAAATCTACCTTCAGCTCAAAGGCTGCATATGCCATGTAAGAAATGTCCATTGATCATCATTTCTGGCTGGTAGAAGTAACTTGGTTGAGCTTTTAAATTGAGAGTTTTTGTTTTTGTTATCGTCAAAAGATTTTTCCCATCTGAGATGTGTCTTGAGATCTAGGACAGTGCATCCTGCAGAGCCGCATAGTTTCTTAATATGCTTGGTGCTGCATCGACTAGGTTGCACATTAGACCCAATTTGGTCATCTGGGGAGTCTAATTTGTTTGTTGATTCCTCCCCAGTGACAACATTAGCCAATTTTGTTGCCACTGTCCAGGGAAGGCTCCTAGTGGCCCAACCAGGGACCGGGTTGAGAGAACGGAGGGACGCGTAGCCCGGTCTGACCGGATGCTGATCAGCAGGAGGGCCAAATAGCCTACAGAATTTCTAAAACTGAAGCTGAAGCTCAAAACAAAACAGGAGACCAGGAAGACACTAACAGTCATCCACCTTCAACCCTGCTCATGCTCCAAATCTCTTCCATTGACAGAGAGAGGAGAACCAAGGAAGAAGACCCTCACCTCCCACGTACGGTTGTCAGGATGTCATCACAATTAGACCTTGGTCATTCTACCATCTTCACAACAGACATTTGATCATTTAGAACGATTTAAAAAAAATCTGTTTGTGAAATACCCACAAGGGAAACTGACTGAGGTTTAAGTCATTGAAAAGTGAACAAAGAAGAATTGACTGGAGCCCGACGGGATTCGAGGTCCCCGGTTCAAATCCCGCTCCAGTCAATTTTTCTTTTGTTCACTTTTCAATGACTAAAAAAAATCTGTTTAGATTCTTGAAGCAGCCATACAGCATCACTTAATATACAGGTATACAGCAGACACTGCCTCAACTAAGTTCCAGAAGTTCACCTTTTTGATCCAAATTCTACTTGAAGATTGCCAAGCCTAGCCAAGCCAAACCCGAGCACAGCCAATAACAAAGCCAGCCAGGTCCAGCCAGGCTCAGCCAAACCATGCCAAGCCTGGCTACGGCCAGCATGGCTAAGCCCCAGCCTGGCTAAGCCTCAGCCAAACCCAGCCAAGCCCAGCCAAACCCGGACAAGCACAGCCAATTACAAAGCCAGCCAGGTCTAGGCAGGCTCAGCCAAACCATGCCAAGCCTGGTTAAGCCCAGCCTGGCTAAGCCCCAGCCCAGCCCAGCCCAGCCCAGCCCTGCCCATCCTAGGTCAGCCCAGCCCAGCCCAGCCCAACCCAGCCCCTGCCCACCCAAACCAAGTCACACATACACCTGTCATTTCATATGTCACACATCAATATAAATATACAGAGCATATTATTACAACTAAAGCCAAACAGAGAATCAACATGGACTTATATGCAGTGTTAAAATTATTCCAGCACTACATACACACATGGAAAATGAATTAAAAAAAACCAGCTGAAATTGCTAACACGAGGAGGGCAAAAAAATACTTCCAAAAGGTTTATGACAACATGTGTGTGTTCCTTTGAAATAATACCCATCTGTGGCGCTTTGGAAGTTTGGATGGATGATACTTAATCCTGGTATATCCTTGGATTTAAGGGATAAAATGTTGCCAGCATGAACCATCTTATAGGTTGATGGTGATTGAGAAGCCAAACATCCAAGCAAGCCACCCATGATCAGTCCTTCCAAATTCTGGCCTGTCCACCGGGTACATAATCTTGATACATGGATCTCTACCTCACTGATATCTCATCATCATACTTTGGTTTTTATCAAAGAAATACAGATTCATGGGCAAAAATATCAAGGAAGATACAGTGTAAGTCATCTATGTAAATTTCAGTCCCATACGGTGCCCACTTTTAAAAAATCTTTTAAAAGATAAAAAAGATTTCCGGTTGTTGTTTTACTATTAAATTTCTGGATAATTATACCATTTCAGGCGGAAACATTTTAACGGTATGTTTCTACCTGCACCATCTTCATTCCCTGTATGTTATACATAAATCTGTGAACATTTCTGTTTTGATTTCTTACCAAATTTCATATTTCTAAGAGTGAAATGCCCCCTGGATACCAGGAAATCCACTTGGCCCCAGGCCAATAGAGGGTGTGCAGTCACGTGATCAGGACGCCATTTTGGACGGCAACGCTGTACACATGTATAATGCACGTACGTACAGTGTATGTATCCCACATGTGTTCGCGTAGCTTGCAAATCAACCGGACGCGTACGCAGACGCAGAAGTGCGTGCATATAATGATGCTGTCTGGTACGTACGCGTGCGCGCATACGCAACGTGCGTGCGTACGCGTGCCGTCCAAAATGGCCGTGAGCTGTCAAGTGACGTCACGTGCACGCTCTCTATATGAACATATAGTGTTTAAGAAACAAGGCTCGGGCTCCGGCTCCATTTCATGAATCCATTCTGAAACAACGGGTATCAAAAAACAGGCTTTTGGCAGCAGTTCAGAAGTAGATTCTCCAGTTTGAAAAGGAAAACAGAGCTTCAGCTTCAATGAAAAACTACAGCCTATATTTTCAGCATGTGGATGCCAGAGCCTGAGCCTGAGCCTGAGCCAAAGCCTCCATTTCGTTAATGCCCATAATGGGTTTCTCCTAGTTTGTATAACCATGCCAGGGGCCGATTTCACTAACGTTTTGCGATCATCGCTAGGCCCAAATCCATCGCTAAACGGAAAATTCCTACACAAAGTAGCGATCAATTTCCCGTTTAGCGATGGATTTGGGCTTAGCGATGATCGCAAAGCGTTAGTGAAATCGGCCCCTGGTACAAGAAAAACAGCTGGTCAATACACCAACACAAGCAGAGCCAAGACTTGTTTTTGATTGGTTTAAAGTTTTGCACGACAAGTATAGTCCTAAATATAAACTTTGCACAGTGTATACAATGCAAATTAATTTGAGAGAAGAATAAACAAATTTTGGAAACAAAGCCTGAACCTCAAAGCCAAAACTTTAAACCTTGACTATAATCAAAACAGTTAATCTCTATTTCCTCTGCAAGATTGATCTAAGATTCTGCAACCGAGAAAAGAAATTGGGCTAATCGTTTGGGTTGAAACTGTTCCAAAGTTGACACGCAGGTTTGGCTTGGCTGTTGCTCTGCAATTGGATCGTTCCTGCATCTAAGGACTGAACAATGGCCATTCTTCCAAGGCCCCAAGATCAAAGTTCCCACAAATCATTACCAAAGGTGAGGATGGACTGAATTATAGCGAGAATAATTTTTTGCCGCCCCGATGACGCAAGCACTGCTTCTGGGAGGTAGTTTAGACCAAGGTCAACATCTGGTAAAATCGCAGGTTACACAACACAAACCATGAGAGAGGTTTATGATGTTTACATCATAAAACATGAATGATATTGAAAAAAGGCTGCCACTGGCCAACATTAAACCGCAACCAGATTTTAATCGCTTTGCATTTCATTTGCCAAATACAAAAATATGCAACCTCCATGTTGTTGCTGAATTTCAGGATGACGAATGGATTCAACTGATTATTATCAAAATGAGAACATGAAAGTTGTGGTCTTGCAAGAAGATCGAACACATGTGTCTTCCTTTACCAAGTGACAAGGTGAGAACTCAGAAGAGGATCAGGTTCGCTAAGCCTGGAAGGTCTGGGAAATGCATGATGCATCAAAATAAAGGGGGATGGTGGTACTAACACCATTTGTATTAAAGGTACAGTACAGGATCGGTAACATACCCAAACAGAAATGTTCACAGATTTACGTATAACTTGCAGTGTGTGAAAATGGTGCTGGTAGAAAACATATATACCGTTCAAATATTTCCGAAACAATGACCGAAACATTTTTGATCTCTGGGTAAGATCAAAAACATTCTTATATGGATCTGTTTGTGGAAACACCATGTAAGAATCGTTCGTACTTTCGCACTTCTATTTCGTTCACACTTCTCGCAATTAAGGTCTCAACGATTCGACCTGTATGCTCTAGTCCTCATCAGGAGACCATTCTTGTTTTATAAGAAATACAGAGTCGGGTTTTTGCTATTTTCTCGTGACTCAGATGTCCGATTGAGCTCAAATTTTCACAAGTTAATCATTTCATGTACATGTTTGATCAGACAAAGTGTGAGTGCTGTTCTGTGACCTTTCGAAAATGCCAAAATGGCCGCAATCCAAAAAGAGGAAGAAATTAAAGGTTTAATATCTCCTTCTGCTAATTTGTCTCTCCGCCCTCCAACTTGCATCCCCATTCTCAGTTGCCCCTGCTGCATAACCAAACAACGGCAAAAGGAACGACCAAAAATGCAGACAATCAAAAGTCTCAGAGAAAAATCTAAAGAGAACTTGAACTGAGTAATAAGACTTACGGAGACACCATGTACAACTCTCTTTTTCGGAAAGTGTGTGTGGTCCTGCACTCAAAATCATTCTCTCACTGGTCCTTCTCAGGACCACACACCTTCTGAAATAGTCTTCTTCTATCCCAAAGTCTTACTCAGTTGTAATCTCTCCACCATGCAAACCTTCGAAATCCTACTTAAAGAGAAATTCTTGAACCTGATCGAGACAACTTTTGGCAGAAAACTGTCGGTTACGAAGCTTGTGGTAGCTCCCAGGGATCTGATATAAGGCTTAATTCATTACACCCCATCCTCTAGGTGTAGGCTGGCAATCCCATCATAAGCCTATGACACACCAATGGTCTAGCTGAGAGAGGTCTACATTCAAGATGCTGAAATTGTTTCCCTGAGGAAAACGTATTCAGATTTGTAGAGCCATTTCTTCAAGTAGTAGGGAGGTTTGATTATGATGAGAAGCTTTGAAAAAAAAGTGAACAAAGAAAAATTGACAGGAGCGGGATTCGAACCGGCGACCTCCTGAACACTGTACATGTGTTTGATGATTACTCTTCCTAATTAATTAAATAATAAAGTAATAAACTGCTGCAAACTGCTCATTAGCCAAAATAATGACCTGAAAAACAAAAAAAATGCATGGAGTTATAGGAGGGCCTGACGTTCCGATCCTAGCAGGACCTTTTATTGAAGGCTGAATGACAAGACGACAAGAACATGCAAGTAGACTCAAAAGCCAGAACATTTCCCTAACTTGATCGCTGGATGTGCCACATCCACATGCATAGTGGGAGTACTTTGGACATCTGCCAAATGTGTTCACAGTACACAGCAACTCAATATGCCCCAAGTTGCAGGAACCAGAAATGATAACATCCATTGTTGACATGTGATAGTATTCAACCAATCAAATGACTAGATCTGTGTTGTTAAGGAACTACATGTAGTTGTGCAATGATCTATTTTGAAGGATGCTCTCCAAAAGAAATGATCCATATCCAAGATTCAAATCAATAAGAATATCTTACGTTAAAGAAGGCACACTAGACTATATAGCTGGGCCAAATTTCATGGAATCCATTACCGTTAGCAAATATTCTTCGCTTACTGTAGCAGACTTTTTTGGGTTACGATAAGCGTATTTCACGGGAAAGTTTTCTTTTCGGTAACGGTAAGCAAGGACTTTGTACAGAATGCATATGACAGCGCATTAACAGAAAATAATCACAGTTACCCTAGAAATTCTTTGCTAACCAAAAGTCTTGCTTACGGATTCCATGAAATAGATTACACGCGTAGCAGTGGCTGTTAGCACAAAAATAGGCTGTAACAGATTCCATGAAATTGGGCCCTGATCTTTTTAGACCTGTTACTACATCTGTTTCATCAATCTCCTAGCTCAGGAAAACATTACAAATTAGCAGCGAGAATTAAAACGTTTCCTTCCATGATGTAGATGACGAAAACAAGGGAATTAGTGGTAACCACTAATTCAAACATTTCCTCCCCACGGACACTGAAATAACGGGCAGAAGGTCGACCCTTCTTCATAAACAATGGACACCGTTTTCCCATTATGCTATTAAAGGTAGTACCATACTTTGGTAATAAACCAAAACGGAAATGTTCATAGATTTACGTATAACTTACAGGGTATGAAGATGGTGGTGGTAGAAACATACCATTAAAATGTTTCCGCCTGAAATGGTGTATTCATCCAGAAATGAGTAAAACAACAACCGAAAATCTTTTTGATCTTTTAAAGGATCAAAAATAAAAGAGAAGAGAAAAGACTTAAGAAATACTGTGGCTGTTTTTCACTGTTTTCTCAAGAAGTGGGCACCGTATGGGACTGAACTTTTCACAGATGACTATTACTGTATATGTCGTGATATTTTTGCCCATGAATCTGTATTTCAGATTGATATTACCTTTAAGGCAACTCAAACTAGACACCCTGCCACCAATAGCCGATCATCAAACACAAAGTTGGAGAATGCTGTACCAAAAGATGTCGGCTGAACTGGGATTTTCCGTTAACGGACCAGAAAGCCAGAAACACTTTCATTGAATTGATCTATAAATAAAAAAGATAGTTTCTTGACCAAAAAAAAAAATCATTGTCGGCACCACTTTAAAACCTCAGAATCCGGACTACATTACATATACACATCCGGATTCAGTTCCCTGCTGGTAAATTGTCAGTCACTGAGCTAAAGAGCAAATTCTAAAGGTAAAAGTGGAAGTCCATTCGAAGGTTGATGGGGAATTTGTAACTGTTGTGCACATCATGATGAGGCTGTAACTAAGGATATACAGTCAATGTCAGGTGATGGGTTATAATGGCATCTCTGTGCCAGCCAATTCAAGGGCCTGTTTGTTTCGCCATGGATCTTGGTTGCCATCTTTTGCTCTTACAGGATACGCTCAAATGTGATCCAGAGCAGAATTTGCGCGCCTGATCACCAATAGCACTGCGCACTTGCGCTAAAAATAGCACCGAACCTCAGACAAACATTGCAATGTGGCCATGCAAACGTGTGGTGAGTGGGGGTATGTGCATGCATGGTGTGACGTCATTAGTGCGGAACGCTATTGCTTTCCTCACACAAACAGGCCCCAAGTGCAGAGCATGAGATGCTATATACTGTTCTTGGAAGATAAAAAAGACTTAAATGTGGCTAAATGCTTAATAGGCCTATGAGCACAGAACTACATATCCTATATGTCCTTGGTACACTTTCATGGTGCTGTTTAGCAAAATCAGCTCAGCATATAGATTACATGCTTACTTGAAACACAGCTCAGTGAGCTCACCAACCACACAATGTATACCGTTGCAAATGATTCTATTCAACAGATTTCTGCTTACCATAGAAATCTGCTGACCAATGTTTCCTGCAAGTGGCCATGCATATAATGAGAGCAATTCTAAATATCTACTAAGCACGTGCACATATGCTTAGCACAGACAGGTTGTGTATAAGTAAAAACAGGATACCAACCAAAATTCCATATGATGAGTATTAATTGCCTGTCACTGGTTCACAGCAGTATTACCTGCCCAAAAAATTCAACGTTAACAACTCGCGGTTCTCTCCTTAAAATGCATCTTGCAAATTCCCTAATGGCCTCTGTACTGTTATGAATTCTGAAATTTAAATACAATAGAAGAAGCCAAAATTTGGCTCCAGCCTGAAGTCTCTCCTTGGCGGAATGTGAATAAACAAGACATGATGGATCTTCCCTGAGATGTGTTTACATGCTGGTTACACAACCCCTTGAATCAGTGCCAAAATCCAAGTACATCATGCCAAATGATTGACATGATTGATAGATCACACATTTTTCTCTCTCTTTCTTTCTGGGAAACAAAAAATCGGGAAAAATTTACACTTTCTCTTTCATTTTAGAGGTTGATATCATTTAAAGGTACAATACATGATTTGTAAAGGTCACAGAACAGCACTCACACTTTGTCTGATCAAACATGTACATGAAAATAATAAACCTGTGAAAATCTGAGCTCAATCGGACATCTGAGTCATGAGAAAATAGCGAAAACCCGACTCAATTTGTCTTATAAAACATGAAGAATGGTTTTTGATCTTACCCCGAGATCAAAACTGTTTTCGGTCTTTGTTTTACTAATTTCTGGATAAATGCAGCATTTTAGGTTGAAATATTTTAACGGTATGTTTCTACCAGCACCATCTTCATACCTTGAGTGAAAGGGGATAACTAAAATAACTCAAGTGAGGGTGTCCTTTATGTTTGTTCCAAAAATCGTTCGGACGAATGATCTTTGTAAAAGACACTAAATCTTGATTTCCTTAAAAAAAAAACCAGCATCTGATGAACCAAGATTCCCCATGGTGACTGTTTGCACTGTTTATGAACTGTTGAGTCAATTTTCTGTCTCAAACTCAATACATTTATTTTAGATGCCTTGCAAATCCTATATGCTCCCTTTCATGAGGTTTTTGATAAATCATGTCCCTCTCCGATGACTGATAAACAACAGCTTGATGAACTGTAGGCTGCTTCTAGAACTGTACGTGACATGCACTTGACATTGCTTTTTTGCACTCATACCACTCAGTGTTTGAAATGTGTGTATACAATTACCTCACCTTTCTGTTTGGAATGTAATGATTCCAAATTTAAAAATTGTTTTACAGCAGTTCTTTTACATTTTAATTTCATCAATTGTCCTAGCTAATTCCAGATTCTAATCAATTTTATACACATTACTAATTGAATTCAAAGGTTGATTAACCTACATGTTAAAATATTTAAAATGATTCAAAAGACATGTAGGCCTACTTTTCTGTCTTTTTTTTTCTAATATAAAATATTCTTGAGAAAACATCACACAATGCTCAAAACCAAGAACAAAAGATAAAATATTGTCTCCCCAAACAATAGAAATTCTACTTGTTTGCATGAAAAGACATGATGATCGAGCTTGTTGGGAATGACCTGTGTGAAGTTCAAAAAGAATGAAAAGTAAAATTTACAGTTGGGAACTTTATTTTGGGTTGACAAACTCAATCTTGACTTCCAGGATTGAAATTTGAAAGCAGTCTCCTAATTGGCTATCACCGCAGCGCAGTTACTTCAATTCCAAAATGAAAAAGAGAGAGAAAAGGAAAAACAGGAAGATGGCACAAGCACATTCTGTCATAAAAGACCTCTTTTTCGGCACGTTTTCGCGTGACAAGATTTGAAAAAGACTTAAATTGGAGCTGACATCAGTTGGCAGCTTGCCTCATGGACTCTCAATCATGTCATGCTCGGTATTTAAGTACATGTGGCATGTAGTCTTGTCACCAGACTACATTTCTGTCACTCTCGATTCTTCTTGATCTCTGACCATATACATCGTGTTTTGCTAACAAGAATCACGTGCGGGTAATCCGTCAAGCCGGCTTGCTGAAATGTTACAATCCAAACAAGCATCCAGGGACACACTGACAGCATGGCCTTATCACGCTTGACTGTTTCTCCAAACGGAAACCCTTTTCCTCGGAGGGTAGGTGACGGTGGAGGGAAATGTTGAACTTCTGATGTACTTCAACATTCCCATTGCATAATATTTATCATGTTCACGACAAATAGCTCACTTACACAATTTGGCATGAGGTGAGCCTTCAACACGCACTATATACAAAGACTCTTTCCCAAATCAGCCAAACATGTCATTAAAGGGAGCATATAGGATTTGCATCCAAAAGGAAGGCCTCCAAAAAACAATTATTGAGTTTGAGACAGAAAATGGACTCAACAGTTTCTAACTACCCTCCCCATACCCATCAAACACCTCAATCCCTCGCACCTACTACGTATCCCTCCTCCACCCATCTCCTCCTAACTACCCTCTCCATACCCATCAAACACCTCAATCCCTCGCACCTCACTACAAACCCCTCCTCCATCCATCTCCTCCTAACTACCCTCCCCATATCCATCAAACACCTCAATCCCTCGCACCTACTACGTACCCCTCCTCCACCCATCTCCTCCTAACTACCCTCCCCATACCCTTCAAACACCTCAATCCCTCGCACCTCACTACAAACCCCTCCTCCACCCATCTCCTCCTAACTATCCTCCCCATACCCATCAAACACCTCAATCCCTCGCACCTCACTACAAACCCCTCCTCCACCCATCTCCTCCTAACTACCCTCCCCATACCCATCAAACACCTCAATCCCTCGCACCTCACTACATACCCCTCCTCCACCCATCTCCTCCTAACTACCCTCTCCATACCCATCAAACACCTCAATCCCTCGCACCTACTACGTACCCCTCCTCCACCCATCTCCTCCTAACTACCCTCCCCATATCCATCAAACACCTCAATCCCTCGCACCTACTACGTACCCCTCCTCCACCCATCTCCTCCTAACTACCCTCTCCATACCCATCAAACACCTCAATCCCTCGCACCTGACTACAAACCCCTCCTCCACCCATCTCCTCCTAACTACCCTCCCCATACCCATCAAACACCTCAATCCCTCGCACCTACTACGTATCCCTCCTCCACCCATCTCCTCCTAACTACCCTCCCCATAACCATCAAACACCTCAATCCCTCGCACCTACTACGTATCCCTCCTCCACCCATCTCCTCCTAACTACCCTCCCCATACCCATCAAACACCTCAATCCCTCGCACCTACTACCTACCCCTCCTCCACCCATCTCCTCCTAACTACCCTCCCCATATCCATCAAACACCTCAATCCCTCGCACCTCACTACATACCCCTCCTCCACCCATCTCCTCCTAACTACCCTCCCCATACCCATCAAACACCTCAATCCCTCGCACCTCACTACATACCCCTCCTCCACCCATCTCCTCCTAACTACCCTCCCCATACCCATCAAACACATCAATCCCTCGCACCTACTACGTATCCCTCCTCCACCCATCTCCTCCTAACTACCCTCCCCATATCCATCAAACACCTCAATCCCTCGCACCTACTACCTACCCCTCCTCCACCCATCTCCTCCTAACTACCCTCCCCATACCCATCAAACACCCCAATCCCTCGCACCTCACTACATACCCCTCCTCCATCCATCTCCTCCTAACTACCCTCCCTGTCCATGAAACTAACTCCCCTCCCCATACGCACCAAACACCTCCCCTACCACTTCAACCCCTGGCATATACTCCTCAGCAGCCCACTGCAGCCCACCTCACCCCACCTCCGCCTTATTACCCCTACTTCCCTCCCTGTACCATTCAATCACCCAAATCCATCCCTCACTATCCTTAATCATACCCTAACCCCACCAACCTGCACCCCTTACCAGGCGCGGTTCTAGAGCCAAAGTTTTTTGGGGGCTAGAAGAGCCATTATTTTTTGGAGGGGCTAGAAGACCCAATATTTTGGGTTCTTCTAACACTCGCTTCTGCAATGTCTTATTAGGGGTTGGAAAACATGCACATTTTAGACCACACAACACATTTTTTATGTGATTGGCGCTTAATAACTGAAAAAATCCAGTATTTTCAAGAATTTCTTTTATCACTTGCTTTTTTTTGGGGGGGGGGGGGGGGGGCTAGACAAAATGTTTGGGGGGCTACAGCCCCCCAGCCCCCCCCCCCCCCCCAGAACAACGCCTGCCCCTTACCACCCTCATCACCCCTCCTCTTCAGGAACACACACATAGTCAGTCATGTCAAGTCAACAGGCATATCATGAATATCCAAAAGTAAACATTTTGTTGACTTTCCCTAACTTAAACACATGAAATATTGTCGGCTTTTAACTTAATAAACAACAGGTCATATCCAGTTGATAGTCCTTTTTTTTGGTCAATTGTAATAACATGGTTTTGGAATTTGTGTATGTAACGGTCTACACTCTTTCCAGCTTGAAGTGATGGTAAACTACATGTAGGCCAATGTGTTTATTCATGCACTTCCCCTTATAAAGCAAAAAGGAATTGCTTTTCCCTTTAAAGGTGTAATTCATGATTTGTAATAGTCACAGAACAGTACTCACACGTACTTTGTCTGATCCAATGAGGCTGATAAAAATTTGAGCTCAATCGGACATCTGAGTTATGAGAAAACAGCGAAGACCCGACTCAACTTTTCTTATAAAGCGTAAAGAATGGTTTTGATCTTACCCCAAAATCAAAACTGTTTTTGGTCTTTATTTGACTAATTTCTGGATAAACACACCATTTCAGGTGGAAATACTTTAACGGTATGTGTCTACCAACACCATCTTCATACCCTGAAAGTTATAGGTAAATCTGTGAACATTTCTGTCTGGGAATGTTAACAATCCTGTACTGTACCTTTAAAACTCTTAGATGCAAAATGTACCTCATGTACAGTGAAACTACCGGAATAAAAGAAAGGTAAAACAGCTCAGGTAAATACAGTCTGTCAAGACAAGCTAGCATGTCCATTTCCTCCCTGGATATGATAAACTATCCAAATAATAGCCAAGAAAGAAAACAAACAACTAGGCCCTTAGCTACACGGAATCCATCAGAATCGCATCATGCCATATTTTGGTCACGGTCAGAGCTCTACAAAGTACACATACTCAACTTTGTGATTTTTTTTTTAGACAACTGAGTGTTAGACAGGGTCGAATAGCACCTGTTGTGATCAGTGGGGTAAGGACAAAATGTCTATGGGGCACAAGGGGTGCACCAGTTTTTTTGGGGTGGGGGTGAGGTAACTCATGAGGTATTGAAGATATCATTAATATAAATGGAATTCTTTCAAAAGTGAAATTTCACATTAGGGGCACAAACATCCGGTAGGGGGTTGGGGGAACATGTGCCCCTACCAGGCCCCCTACACCAAGCCCATGGCACAACACAACTAATTCCATGCATTGGAGTTTTGGGTGGAGTTATTTAAAACTGGAGCATTCTCAAAGTGAAGAAACTTTGAGAAAGGTTTTAGGCCTATGAGGACTAAAACGTCAGGCTCTCTTAACTTTGAGCATAAACAAATTGTCATTCGAAGTACATGTAACTGGCAACATGACTATTAGCAAAGTGCATGGCCATTGTTTCCATTTGTGATGAAACTTCCTTCATATCGACATGACATTTGAATTTTATGAAAGGCCTACATGTGGAAATAGATGCACAATTGATTTGGACTAACTTGGAACATGTGTTTGTTATTTAAGAGCAAGAGCCTGGATAGAATGACCAAAGGCATAAAAATCTTAACCTTTCCCTGGAGCACACCATTTTGAATGGCGCCCACTTTTGATTAAAACAAGAATCTCAATCTCTTATCGATCTCAATGCACTACAACTTCGAAAAATATTCGGCATGGACAACATGTCCCGGATTTCCTCACAGGTCTTTTGCTCATGATTAACTTTCCAGCTTCCCAGATTTCAATAAAAGATTATTGGTGGTATAGAAGATAATATACTGACACCGCCACAGTTTTTTTGTTTTAATCAAAAGAGGGCGCCATTAAAACCGTGTACTCCAATTATTGTTGCAGACCAGGCAAATTAAATAAATCGAACAATTACCGAACTCACAGAGCCTGAAACCACAGTGGATGGTCCCCAAAAGAATTGGCCTAACTGGTAGTAAAACATTTGAACAAAATCTGCACAGCAGCCAAACAGGCCTCTTCCATAAATCTAACTTGGTCTATTTGTTTGAACTATTAATACTTTGTAATTTTACTCCCTTACTGTTGAGTGAGGCATTGAGAGCTGTCATGTATGAAACTTAACACACCTCCCACGTGCAGGGTATCTTGTGTCTTGGGAGTTAAGTGAGTACAAGACCAGTCAGATGGTGTAACATGGATATGACCTTGCAATGGGAAAACTTGGGGCTTTCACTTTTAACCTTCAAAGAAATACAAGCTTAGGTTTTTTGCAGCTGGTTGATCGGTTGACATTTTATTCTGCAATGAGACAGAAATGTTTCAGAATTTTCCCATCAATTACTTTTTTTTAAAGGGAGGTAAGGTTACTCACCTATATTAAGTTTCCAATTAATGGCCTGGGGCCAATTTCATAGAGATGCTTAGCACCAAAATTTGCTTAAGTAACAAAAATCTTGTTATGCCAGCCAAAACTCCTTGTGAATATTACAGTCAGCAAACAATAGCTGAATACAAGTCAAAAGTAGTCAACATTGCATGAACATTTGGTTGATAATCCTGTTTGATCAAGAAAGACTTTTCGTGCCGTAAGCAAATTGTGTGCTTCAGCAGCTCTATGAAATTGGCCCCTGGTGACAATTATGTTTCATTCACCTACATTTAAGTTCTCAATAATTGTTGTCATAAGTATGGCCCTCATCGAAGACCAATTTAGTTCAATGATGCTGCCACCACTTGCACGCTTAGCACATCAAACAACTGTAGAAATTCCTATGATGTACTCTGTTTTCCTTCCTGCATGATCCAGCATAACATATAGCATCGTTTAGCCAACAAGGATAATATTTGCTCAGTGATTGAGCATACTTTTTCAGATAATCACTTCCCTGTGTCATGGATCTAAAGTAGAAAGTTTGTTTTGCATCTATTCTTGGTCAACTTGATCTTACATGTAGGCCTATACTTCAGCATTTCCTATTTAGTCTGTTGTTTGTTTAGTCTGTGAAATGTTTGTTATTTAATATAAACATTGCCTGTTTTCCCCTGCAAGCTTTCCAAAAGCAGTGCAGGATTGCAGTAATGTAGTAGGTGAACAAAAAACCTACTTAAATCCTAATCTAGTATCTGTACCATGAAAAAGCCCTAATCAAAACTGTATTTTCACATCAAGTTTTCTGTTTGAATTGGGTACCACACTTTATTTTGCTCATTTCATATCAGTAGTGGTTTTTATTTGAAATAATTATCTGATATTGTGTACACCAAGAGTAACAAATATTAATCATGGTGCAGTGGTCGGCCCCTACATGCTTGTAAGTAAATCAGGGATGAGATTGACCAATGATAACAATGTCTGAAACCTAATGAAAGGGGGCATAACAAGTCTGAAAATCTCTTATACTTTTGTACACAGCCTGTGAGGAAAACAAATCTGAAATCCAAAACAAAAGAATCTGAAATAAGATTTTAATCTGAGAAATTTCATCCCTGGTAAATATAAATCTTGCCTTCCGTAACTGTGACCTAGGTTTCGAATCCCACGTGGGCTTTCCTCTCAGCAAATAATAATGGAATTTTGTCCCCCATCATCTCTCCATGGATCTGCTTAACGCTAGGGCACATGTACTTTGATGGAAGCATCAATTTAATAATAGTTACCAGAAAAAAACCCCAGATGATCCCGCAATGTTTGTTTGTTAAACATTAAGTCATGATGTGTACTGCCAAACAAAGGTAACTAACGGCAACAGCTTCCTCTTCCGAAAGAAAACAGAGGGACACGAACGTGTAAAGTGAAGGTTAAAATAATGCAGACAATTGAATGCAATACAACTGGATCACATCACAGTCAATGGTGTTTACACCCGATGTTGCCCGACCGAATGAAAGAAACGATCAACACTTTAACTAGGGGTTACCATGGTAAAGCACTATAAACATTTGATCTTGGTCCAGTCAAGGGCAGGCCACATCCTGAGTAGTTATGAAAGAACCGTGAGGGGAGGGGGAGGGGGAGGGGACAGAGGTATTTGTTTGGTGGGATACATGTGTCACATCAGCAATTGTTGCCAAAGATAAAACAAAACATTAATGAATACTGTACATAAATCTGAAATAAAACAATGTCAACTTATGCAGTAATTTCATACAATAAATACAAGCTGCTGCAAACTGCTCATCAGCCAAAATAATGACCTGAAATAATTATCAAATGCTCGGAGCTAGGAGGGCCTGATGTTTCGATCCTAGCAAGATCTTCGATAAAGATCCTGCTAGGAGTGAAGCAACAGGACATCAGCTGTTTAAATAAATGATATTGCTACACAAAACAAGGGACAGTTTGAAAACTGAATGTACTATCTGCAAAAGTACAGTTTTTAGGCCCATATGTAAAATATGAATGAGCATTTGCAGTAAAAAAGGAACAAATTTCAGACAATTAAAGTAGGATGTTGGGAGATGTATTCTGCTTTGCAACGGAACCAAATATCGGTGGTTGATTTCGCACTTGTACTCTCAACAACTGCCACAGCAGGTGGTTGTCCTATGGCCTACTCCATGCTCACTCTGTGATCGCCTAGAGTCTGACATGATTCAAAATGACATAATATTCTGCACATGTGGCAAGACTGTTTATGAATTATAATAGTGCACTGAAGGACGTCAGCTGTCAAGCATTTGACTATTACACAAGAGGACAAGGTGAAGTCATTTACCAGTGGGGGCTGAACACTGGTAGGATTTATGTGTCATGGAAATAACTATACATGTAGGCCTGCCGGCATGGAAATCTGTTCCAGCACTTTATGCAGCCCTAAGATCAATCGTAACTCGACTTACGAAAGACAACTCATTGTATCCTACCCAGGGCTGCAATACATCGTAAAACCTATGATTGATCTTAAAGTTACATGTAAGATCGATGAGTTTGGTGAAATCGAAATTAAAGTCGACAATGCAGCGATTACAATTAAATAAGTAATAAACTGTAAAGAAAAAAGTAAGTAAGTAAAAAAAACTCAGTCAGTTTCCCTTGTGGTTATTTCACGAATAAGTAATAAACTGCTACAAACTGCTCATCAACCAAAATAATGACCTGAAATATATGGGCAATTCCACGGTACTGTAACTTAAATTACATGCTAAGTGACTTTGACATATATCTTGATCTATCAGTTTTGATGGACTCCAATAAGAAATATGCAATTGGAAACAGAAATTAAATATATCACTTTTAAAAGATTCCTTAAAATGCATGCAAATTTGAAAAAAATAGACACCAAACCATGGAATTTCCTAATGCTTAGAGTTAGGACTTCAAGAGGGCCTGATGTTTTGATCCTAGCAAGATCTGTCTCAAAGGCTCAAAGATTTAGGAATTTGACATTTCAAGCATTTCCCACACATTATTTCAAGCACATGGCTATGTCTAGAAGCTCCTTAAGTCACTTAACTCCGACTGGAATTAATAGACAGACAAGAGGGGAGGGGGTTGCCAATTACTCAGACTGCCAACGCAAGTCTTGAAAAGAGGCTAATCCCATCCTAGAGCTATTTATTTTATTCTTCGGATAAGGCATCGTCATTAAAGGCATCTGTCTCTTGTGCGTCCTATTGCTATAAAATTTAAAGTGTTAACAAAAAAAAAACCAAAACATTATATGATACTGTATGATTCCCAAACTCTGATAAGCTCTTTAAGACAAAATTTATAAGAGGGTAACATTGTTGGTAGTTCTTTTAGTATGACGACTCAGTCAAAACTGATGAATTTAATAAACCCATCAAACCATTGCAATTTTGTACTCTCACTGCATGAAAATACATTTACAAAACAGTGACACATTTCTCAGTTCAAAACTAAATTATTATTCAAAAAGACAAAATTTGAATGAATGAGCACCATTACAAGTAATAACTGTTGATCTTCCAAAATAATGACCTCAAAAATAATACAGAATGCTTGGAGTTAAATAGGAGAGTCAGACATTTCGATCCCAGCAGGATCTTTATCAAAGGCTAAAATGAGCACCGTTAAGTTTGCACATGATAAACATGGTGAAAAGTGAGACTTGTAATTTTGGCCAACAGTTGCAAATCACAGAAAACTTGAAACAACTTCTTCCAACTCTGTCAAATGTCAATTCAGTGTAAAAAAAAAGGAAACTGATAACAAAATGCACACATCTAATCATGAGCTACCAGCCAAGCAAAAATGAAGGAAATACGTAAGGATGAAAAATGGAGAAGAAAAAAAAAGAAAGAATTGTACTCACAGAACAGCCAGGCAGTTGAGAAGAAAGTGCATTCTACGTGTTACATGCAGCGGCATCGTCATTGACATCCACACAAACTTGTACAGAGGAAACTTAATCAGATTTCAACGCAGTTTGGTAACGTGCCAAGGTTGCCAAAAGTTCAGAGTGAGCGAGTTTTTTCCCCTCAATGTTTGGGGGAAGGTCTGCTTGTATTTAGCAATTGGAATCTACTTGCAACTGGCATCAGGGTAAGACCCAGCCTTCGTTGATGGTAATGTCTAAGCTGCTTGCTTGGTAAAGCTGTCAGGCCCTGCTGAATCAACAACAACTCTTTCCCTGGCTCTGGCTTCTGTGAAGGGTATCTCCAAACTGTGTACTTTTTATAGGTGCTGCTTGCTGAGTGTAGTCAATAGTGTAGTGACATGCTATCACCGGTTGTATTGTAAGTAGCTAGTGCCAGTGCTGATGCTAGTTGTCAGGATGATGATCTGCTGTGTACTAGGCCAAGATCTTTGTCTTGCCCCAGGGCCAGTCTGTGGTCGGTTCAAGTCTCAGGGGTCCAGAATCAATGCTTTTTTTTGTGAATGACTAGAGTAGCTCCCACAGTGTGCACAAAATCCCAGCTCCACAGTTTCTGGTTGGCTGCAGTGTGTGCGTTTGTAGGCAGTTCCCAACAGCTCTGTAGTACAAGTAGGTGCCAAGCAATTTTTTTTTTTTCAAGGTGATACAAACTTTCAGCACTACCGCCCAAAGGGCAATGACATCATATGTACACAAATCACATAATACAGCCCCAAGCACTGCAAAGATATAAGAATGGCAAAAGGAACCATTTGAATAGTTTGTGGTTTGACGTTAGCAAATGTTGGCAATCATCTTTCAGGAATGGGGTTTCTGTTGCTCCGGCACACAAATAGAAACTGGGCAACATGCCTAAATCTAATTGCAAACAGGAAATAATTCCTTAGGAATTGGGTCAAGGAAAAACTGGTACCTTCCAATTCCAAATTCAAAATACGAGTCAATTCTGTAACTTAGCATCTTGTTTGTAAACGTGGAAGTTTCCACATGTTTTCTGGCCTCTATCATCAAAGGAATTACTACATATGAATTCAACTATAAACTGTAACCGTGACCTCCATCTGGAGAATTCATTGCCAATTATTGCCATCTACTACGTATAACTGATATCAACAAACCACAGATTATCTGCAGCTACATTTTTGTCAGACTTTCAAGAATTGGTTCTCGTTATAAAAAATATATGAGGTGATTAAAAGAACATTTAAAGGTAGTATCATACTTTGGTTTTTGTCAAAGAAGTACAAATTCATGGGCAAAAATATCAAGGAAGATACAGTCACAGTCATCTGTGAAAATTTCAGTCCCATCAATGCCCACTTATTGAGAAAATCGTGAAAAACGGCCACAGTAGTTCTTATTAAGTCTTTTCTCTTTTATTTTTGATCTTTTAAAAGATCAAAAAGATTTTCGGTCGTTGTTTTATTAATTTCTGGATAAAAACACCATTTCAGGCGGAAATATTTTAACGGTAGGTTTCTAACAGCATCATCTTCATACCCTGAAAGTTATACGTAAATCTGTGAACATTTCTGTTTTGGTCTCTTACCAAAGTATGATACGACCTTTAAGAAACTGCCCAAAACAATGTATATAAATATTTAGTGTCCAAAGTCAATTTACATAAACCATTGTTCACCTGTCTACGTAAATTATCATCAGAATTTAACTTCTTTGAACCTATAGCTTCATTCCAATCTGGGAGAGAGCCGTTTTTCCCTTCTTATTTATTTTTTAGTTGTTGAAAAGTGAACAAAGAAAAATTGACTGCAGCAGGATTCGAACCAGTGACCCCCAGACCTTACCAGCACAGCGCTCTACCAAAATGAGCTATGAGCCTATGTTGACAGTGTTCCAAATGCATGTAGCCAATTATCTTTGTTTGTGACATCCCATAGACACATGCCAACATTCCCTCAATGTTTTGGCCCAGTTGCAGCTATGTGATGGCCCCCGTATGGCGGCCCCCACAGAAAGGCCTGGTTTGGTACATCTGTTCAGCGGGGTTTACGAAACGGAGGCTCTGGCTCGGACTCAGGTTCAAGCTCAAGCTCAGGCTCAGGCTTAGGCTCTGTCATCTATATGTTGAAAACATAGAATCAAATGTGCTTTTTCGTTGAAGCTGAAGCTCTGTTTCCCTTTTCAAACCAGAGCATTGACTTCCGAACCGCAGCCAAAAGCCTCTATTTTGATACCTGTAATTTTAGAATGAACGAAATGGAGCTGGAGCCAGAGCCGGAGCCGGAGCCTGAGCCTCCATTTCGTAAATGCTCAATGATGATAGATACCAAGCCTGACATTGCGAGTGCCTGAGAAACCTGGAGTTATCCTGACCTTGGGTCTACTGCTAACTTGATCCCCAAAATTATACCTTAGGTGAGAACATGTTCCAGGGATGGTAATAAATCATAGTAAAAATATCCTCATTGTCAAATTCAAACTGTTTTAAATACCTTCAGGTAGCTGCTCTAATGTATCAGCGGAGATAATCTTCCAGCATTTTAATAATAATAAAAATGGACACTTAAAATTCTCCGGTATCAGCAAAGCATGATGCTCATGTCGCAAATCAATTATTATCCCTGGTCATCGAGCCCTGGCTGCCTTATTCAGCGTGCAGAGGCTAATCAAACCACAAAGCCATCTCTACCCTCACAGGTACCCATTTACTCCTGGGAGAAGAGGAGCAATATGTGACAAAAGGCCTTTTCACACTATCCAAAATCTCGGGGTTGGAACCGGATCGAACCCCGAGATTTTTTCAACCCTTTTCACACTTGAACATTTTCAACCCCGAGCCAACCCGGGTAGGACGGTCTAGCCGGATCGAAATCAACCCTGGTAGGGAGCAGGGTTGAAAATCTCAACCCGGTTCCAAACTGCATTTTGCGCCGTGTGACGCGTGATCTGTGTTGTATGAACCGGTTCACGATAAACGTAGTGTGAATGTTGCGTCTCTTTGATCCGGTTCAAAAATTTGCCGGGGTAAACAGGGGTGGATCCGGGTTGGTTTCAACACGGATCGAAAAGGAGATAGTGTGAAAAGGCCTTAAGCGTCTTGCCCAAAGAATGCAAGCACCATTACCCAATGGCTGGATTCGAACCCACAATCTGTAGATTGACCACATGACATTGAAATCAACACGCCAGACCACTAGTACTCCACATTTTGACACAAGAAGAAAAGGGAAAAAAGAGAGAAGAATACCGATCACAGGTTTCAAGATGGGGGCTCTGAAAACTAAGAGAACCCTGTTATCAGCTTTAAAGTTCCTTGAATTTCTCGAAAGGTTACTCAGGAATCATCCATGATATCTTGGCAATGGTGCAGTGCATCCACGTGACCAATTCACGAGGGAGTGGTCAAACTGAACAATGGAGAAGTAACAACGTTTCTGGCACCTCACCATCAGCTTGACGGGGGAACTTCAAACAGATTGATACCATTTTTTTTTCTTCTTTTAAGGAATGTGGGCACCGGCAATTATTTTTCGCAAGGTTAAAAGGATGATGGAATTATAGGATGATGGAAGGAACATACCATGATGCAAAGCTATTTTACAGACACAGGGGATTTTCATGTTAGTTCTACTGAGAAAGTTTAAAGGTAGTGTCATACTTTTGGTAAGAAACCAAAACAGAAATATTCACAGATTTACGTATAACTTACAGGGTATAAAGATGGTGGTGGTACATACTGTTTCTATTTTTCCGCCTGAAATGGTGCATTTATCCAGAAATTAGGCAAACAACGACCGAAAATCTTTTTGATCTAAACGATGAAAATTAAAAGAGAAAAGACTTAAGAAATACTGTGTCTGTTTTTCACTGTTTTCTAAAAAAGTGGACACCGTATGGGACTGCAATTTTCACAGATGACTGTGACTGTATCTGTCTTGATATTTTTGCCCATGAATCTGTATTTTTTTATAAAAAACCAAAGTATGATATTACCTTTAAGAGGTTTTTTTTACAAAGATGTGACTGAATACCCCGAGCATATCAGAATCAACAATCACTGCCCCATGCTGAGGCAAACTCCTCTACCCTGATCTGTCACTTCAATTGCTTTGCCAAAGTCTTCCAAACCCTAAGATTTTGTTTACGTCCAAAGAAAAGAAAACCTTCATGCTCTCTCTAGGAGGTGCAACAGGCTCAATAAGAGACCTTCAGAGTCTGTACATACAACACACTTCACAAAATGCTTAAAGACGCCCGTCTTTTGTTGTACAAGGACCACATCAACATTGAAAATGTGTCTTGTTTGCACGTCCTCTTCGGGAACATACTACTCTCTACTTCCTGTTTGTGTGCGGTATGTAAACAGACTCAGAACAACTCAAAAAGAAGACAAAACATTGATTTAGGTTCCCAACAATTCTATAATAACTTGTGTGGACAGCACCTGATTGTTTAATGTCACAATTGTTCCTTGTAGAGGCATGAGTCTGTTGGTTTTATTCCAGCTCTTTTGGCGTATACAAACACTGTCTATTATTAACTTCATTTTATTAGCTATGCTGAAAATAAGCTTAAGAAGATGTATTGATAACTCCAAATGGATACAAATGGGTGCTGACAAAAGTTACTTCAAATATCACATACTCCAGTCCAGGTATGCTTAGCACAAAAATGGCTTGCCCAAGAAAACAAACCACCATTGAAAATTTAATTTGATATTCATGGTCAGCGAACAACAGCCAAAGAACAATTGCAAGTGAAACACAACACATGGTAATTTGGTTGTTAATCTTGTTTTATCAAGGCAGAAAAGTCATGCTTAGTGATTTTTTGTGCTAAGCAGCTCTATGAAATTGGCCCAAGTATCTCCCTTTTGTGAGTATAATTATGTGGTTCTAGGCTGTTCTGTTGTATTCAAAACCATTGTATACTTAAAAGATAAAGTCAGGTGTCACCACAAACTTTCTCATTTGTTGCCTTTTCACCATGTTAAAGCACTACACAGCTGTGATATCTGCTACAAGTTGCACAGTTTTGTGAAAGTAATGTTTCATTTGAAGCATCATGACTTTCAGTAAAAATTTGAGCACAAGTTTTGCCAAAGTTTCAAGAGTACCTCTTTAAAGTCTGAATACCATCCAAAATAAAATACTGTGAATGTCAAAACTTGTCACTGCTGCCTTTCTTATTGTCCTTATTGATCTTTTAAAAGATCAAACAGATTTTTGGTCGCTGTTTTACTAATTTCTGGATAAATACACCATTTCAGGCGGAAAAATTTTGACGGTAGGTTTCTACCAGCACCATCTTCATACCCTGAAAGTTATACGTAAATCTGTGAACATTTCTGTAATGTTTTCGTACCAAAGTATGATACTACCTTAAAAATTCACTTGCCAATACAGATAACAGATAGGGAATCTTTTAAGTGTTCTTTTTGGTATTCTGAATGTCTTTGGCTATATATCTCTGGTGGTAAGGGGTCCGAATGTTACTTGAGATTTCCTTAGATTTAAAAAAAAACACAATTAAGAGGAGGAAATACGTAAATCCAACCAATTAAAGAGGAAGTGCGCAGGCAAGGAGCATTTCCAGCGAGGGCCTTCTCAGGGGGTAATTAAACTGGAACACGTGCCAACTTGGAAAGCCAAATCATGTTGCCAGGCCATCTCTGAATGGAAAGTGTGTAACATTGTATTCAAATCACAGATTCATAGGACCTTGGGTTGAAAAGAGAAGGTCTTTTTTAATGGAGGAATACAGCAGATTTGCACACTGCCACCGGTGTACATGCTTTCCAGTAAAGAGAAAAACATTTGTTGTTGTTGGGTTTTTTTTATGGAAACCGAAACATAACTGAGGTTGGTGATGGCATGAACTGAAGATTCACAAAATTGTAACCATTGATGTCCACTTGAAAGTACAATTCTAAAGGCGGGAACAACTTCTCTTTCTCTACTGGTCCCAATTTTTGAAATCAAGTAAAGCTTTCTGATGAAATCAAAGTAGGAAGTTGGTGGTTCGAATCCTGCTCCAGTCAATTTTTGTTGGCTTTATTCGCCTTTTCAATGAATAAAAAACCAGTTGGCATTTTTCCTTGTGGTTATTTGATGGAAATAAATGTAGGCAATATTTTGTCCATACGAATCCATTAGTTTATCTTTTGGGAAACAAAGCATTAATTTATGGGCAAAAAATCAGAATATGAGATGTATTCTGGGAATTTAATGTATATGGATTAATTCTTATTTTATAGATCTGCATAAAAAATGTATAATCAATACACTTCGAAAAAGCGCCCTCACAAGTTGAAAAAATGTCAAGCATCTGATGCACTTTCTATGAACTTCCCAAGGAACTTAAATCGGAACACAAGATTTGCACTGACATTTCCTAGAACTTACTCAAAACACATGGGAATTTTCTTCTTCTTTATATGGGGGGGTGGGGAGCTCACTTAAAAAAAAATCCCCAGGTACCAGAAACATAGTGACATGCATTTATGTCATCATTGCCCTGGTCAATGTACTAAATGCACGCTATTGGCTGTTTATGCCGGCAAAGCAGTTTCTAGCGTGCAAAGAGTCATCAAAACATGAGTGTAGTTTTCATCCTATACAGGATTCATTTCTCTGAAAAAATTATTGAGAAAAAATGATTGATCGTCATAAACTGTTGATCAGGAACCTAGTTTTCGATTTTACTGGCTGAGATGGTACATGTGGGGTTCATTTCTGTGTAAATAAACAGAGAAGCCAAAGTTGGAGTTTGGTAAAGCAATCAGAATACCAAGAGGTTGCCGAAATTGGATTTGTTCCAATAATTTCCTCTAAATATCACAACAATTCCTTTCTGGTGGGCGGGGTGCACATCACATACAGGGTTAAGCGAAGGTTAGATTCTTTAAAACAAATCTTTTCCAGAAAGCAGCCTTTGCCTCACGACCGCAAGGTCCTGATAAATAACATTTTGGCAGAAAGTTTATCTTCAAGGAAGCATCCCTTCCAACATGGGCACGAAAAACGGAACATAAAAAAGAACGGGCAAGTTAAGGGGGCATAAAAGCTTGCTAGATATTAGGATGTGGATGTGTTGAGGTTGGGTCAGTCCTATGCCAAGCTTCTGCCGATCGGGAGGGAGGGGTACATCACCAAAAAACCTCAAGATTATACAACAAAGACAAATTTACTGGATCGGGATTCGAACCAGCAATCCCTGTACCAGTGCTCTTACCAACTGAGCTATCCAGCCCTATGTTGGTGATGTCCCTAATAGTCAATTATCTTAATTTGTTTGGCAGTCAGAAGCCATGACACCATGCATGCACAAACTGCTAGGCCTATATCCCAAGAGGATCACATAAAGGTGTACTACGTAATCCAATTTGGGAAAGGGGTGAAAGTGCTTTAAAATTATTGTTTCATACATAATTAATGACTACCGGTATGTAAATGTATATTTCTTTGTATTAAGTGCTTAATTTTCACAAAAAAGTTACAAAATCAGTATTTGTATGCCCCGCCCCCCAAAATGTCCCCTTTGGAACCGATCCATGCAACAATGACATGTGACGTCACCTACAACTGGTGGGGCTCGACACACAGTATACTGCATGGCGTTCTGCATGTGATGTAAGCAAGGTTTTTCGCCGCAAAAAGTGGGGTGCTAAATTATGGGTCTAAAATACCTCCTTTTTCTATATACAATATTTTTTATCACAAACATTGATAAACATGATAAGTTTTATAACAATAAAGATGTATTTAACTTTATATGAGTTTTGATTACAGTAAACCTTTAAAGATTATGTGCAGCATTAGCAATGCTGTAATCTGGATGACCACCTTTTAGCCAATAGGAATAGTCAAACTTACCATCAATGTTCTTTTTCATATTATGTTAGGTGAAAGATTTTCAGTATTTAAAACTGTTACTCACTCACTGTAAGCTGTTGGATTTTTTCAACTAAAATTGCCTCATTTGGACGGTTTAAAGGTAATATCATACTTTGGTTTTATCAAAGAAATACAGATTCATGGGCAAAAATATCAAGGCCAGAGATACAGTAACAGTCATCTGTGGAAATTTCAGTCCCATACGGTGCCCATTTTTTGAGAAAACAGTGAAAAACACCCACAGTATTTCTTAAGTCTTTTCCCTTTTATTTTGGATCTTTTAAAAGATCAAAAAGATTTTAGGTCTTTGTTTTACCAATTTCTGGATAAATACACCATTTCAGGTGAAAAAAAAATTAACAGGTATCTTCATACCCTGTAAGTTATATGTAAATCTGTGAACATTTCTGTTTTGGTTTCTCACCAAAGTATGATACTACCTTTAAGGTTCAATGTTGGCCTTCGAAATTCTGCCTGAGGAGGATCAGAACATCTTGGCAAGGAGGCTGTTATGCAACCAACTCTGTCATTCCTATTACACCTGATAAGAGGGGATTCGTTATGAATCCACGAAGACTTAAACAAACAAAGGAAGGGGGTAATTAACGTTGGTGAAATCACGGATGTACTTGGTTTTAATTGCATGCAAGAGTTAAGCCCAGTGTAACAAGTCACACTTTGTATCTTCATGTTTCTATACAAATTTCAAGGTGACAAATAATACATTTAATACTATCATCAAAAAACCACAAGGGAAACTGACTGAAATTAAAGTCATTGAAATGTGAACAAAGAAAAATTGACTGAAGCGGGATACGAACCGACGACCTCTTGAATACCGTACAGGCGCTCTACCAACTGAGCTATCCAGCCCTACATTGGTGGTGTCCCAAATAGTAAATTATCTTTGTTCGTTTGGCAGTCAGAAGCCATGAAACCACCCTGAGAACAATACATGGGGGATCACTCAAAGATACGGCTTTGTAATTGTCAAATAACCACAAGGGAAACTGACTGACTGATTGCTAACTGACTGAAATTAAATTAGTCACTTTTTCTTTGTTCACTTTTCAATGACATTGATACATTGATTGTTTTGTAGAAGATGACATTGGGTGTTAAATTTCAGACACGAACAATTGCAAGTACGGCAGGGCATTTTATGTAATGTTTCACAGGCAATAATACGTGAAATAGGCCAATTATTTCTCTGACTATCAAATATTGACAGAGATTTGTGCAAGATCTCATCGGGGAGAAAATAACTATTACTCTCAGGATCTGAGCAGGTTGTCAAAAGTGAACATTTCTGAATCATAAAATCTAGAAGGTATTTAAATGATGCTTAGAGTTAGGAGGGAAGGGAATTCTGATCCATGCAGGCTCCCCCTCAAAGGCTTTTAAAATGGAAAAGTGGCACACAAATTTGCTTAGCACAAAAATGTCTTGCCCAAGCAAACAAACCACAGTTAAAAATTTCATTTGATATTCAACAGCCAAAGAACAATCACAAGCGGTGCACAACACATGGATATTTGGTTGTTAACCCTGTTTTTATTAAGACTGAAATGTCATGCTTAGCAAATTGTTGTGCTAAGCAGTGCCGTGAAATTGGACTCAAGCACTACCATTCCAAGGATGGTCCTACGCAATTTAAAAAATGATCTTGCATTCAAACATAACCCAACTGTGACCCTAACTCCCCGGTATTATGAAAGCCACCTTTTCCCATTGTATTGAATGTTTACGCCATTCATAAACAAAGTCACATTCATGGGCAGGACAGAGTAACATATTAAGGAGGGGGAGGGAAAAAAAGATTGATGGACCGGAGAGAAGAGAGGAAACACGTCCACGGATCTACAGCGGATTCTTGCGGTTGCCAAAAGGCTGCTGAATGAACAATAACTATTTAAAGGTAGTATCACACTTTGGTAGCATACCGAAACAACAGATTGACCTATAACTTACAGGGTGTAAAGATAGTGATGGTAGAAACATACAGTTAATTTGATTCTGCCTGGAATGCTGTATTTTTCCAGAAAAGATTCAACCAGTGACCCACATTATTTTTGATCTTTTAAAGATCAAAAATAAAAGAGAAAAGACTTAAGTATTTCTGAGGCCGTTTTTCATTGTTTTCTCAAAATGTGGGCACTGTATGGGACTGAAATTTTCACAGATGACTGTTATTGTATCTTCCTTGATATTTCTGCCTATGAATCTGTATAAATTCTTTGACATACATGTAAACCAATGTATGATATTACCTTTAAGTAACCATAGAGCTCTTTTCTTGCTGCATGAGGTAAGCCTAGGTTTATAGGTCATGGTTTACCATTGTGAGCACCGTGAGCTGCAGTTGATAACTCAAGTCTGCTTTTTTTCAAATGCAGAAGGGATTTTCAAGGGAACGAAAGTGTTATACCCAATTATTAGTAACTGAAAAGCGAACCAAGGAAAAATTTACTGGAGCGGGATTTGAACCAGCGACCCATTGAATACCATACCGGTGCTCTACCAAAAGTTATCCAGCCATGTGTTGGCGGTGTCCCTAATAGGTCAATTATCTTTGTTCATGTGGGTTAAGGTTGATAACCCAATTTTTGTTACCATGTCTATTGGGATGATAGAGGTAGGGGCGTGGCCACTAATAAAAGACAAATCTTTGGGGTGTGAACATTGGGGGTTGGGTGTGGGGCGGGGCTCTCACATCCCCCAGGGTCTTGGTTAACAAGTAAAGACTGTGTGAGCATACTTTCACTAGCATTCATAAAATAATAATACATGTAATAATAATAATAATAATAATATGTGGAACGGTAAGCGGAAACACCATGTAAGAATTGTTCGTACTTTCGCACTTCTATATCATTCGCACTTCTCGCAATTAAGGTCTCAACGTTTCAACTAGTATGCTCTAGTTCTCATCAGAATACGATTGAAATGAGCAATCATATAGGACCTCACATCCCTCATTTCAATTGTCTCCTGATGAGGACTAGAGCATACTAGTCGAAACATCAATGAGATCTTAATTGCGAGAAGTGCGAACGAAATAGTAGTACAGACGATTCTTACATGGTGTTTCCAAAAAAACAATCCACATACATGTACCAATTTTCGCCATGCAAAGCTTCAAAACTTTCTTAATAATAATAATGACAAATATGATCGCCCTTCCAGATATATCTGCTCAATGCGCTTCACAAAGAAAAGACGTTAAAAAGGTGATTTGCTCTCCAAGTAGTATAAACATGTCAGAAGGAGAATAAGAGAATAATTCTTCTCAAAACCCATTAAATGTACATCAAAAAGAACAAGAACTTCTTGGATTCAAAGCCTGCACTAAGGGAATAGGTAAAACAAAAGCTTTTAAACAAAACGGACAAATGAATCATTAAACAAAGCACAACAGGAAATTCTGTAAGCATTTTTAAAAAACAAACACCTGTGCTATCCAAATTCATGTGATTGTTCAAATTCCTGTAAAACAGGAAAAAGGGTTTCCTAGCAAATTTGTGGCTAGCCGCTGATTCCTCGCCACAGACCTTAGTCCCCGGACCCCCTCCCATCCTTTGTGGTCGACCCATGTAAATTCCCATGTAAATTCCTTCCACCCAGTCAACAGATACACGGCCTTTCACAAAGTTCAGCTCCAGCTCAGGCTCAGGCTCCATTTCATGAATCCATTCTAGAATCAAAATAGAGGCTTTTGGCTGCAATTCGGAAATAGACTCTCAGGTTTGAAAAAAGAAAACAGAACTTAAGCTTCAATGAAAAACCACAACTTATTTTTTCAGCACATGGATTATAGAGACAAAGCCTGAGCCTGAGCCGGAGCTAGAGCCGAAGCCATTAGCCGGAGCCGAGCATTGATAAAGGCCCCTATACTATCTATTTTTTAATCCAGTCAGCCAGACAAATTCCTGTGGTCTGTGTATTAGAATGCATTTCCTGTCCAAAGTCTTGCCATAAACATATTATGAAAACCAAAAATCGTACAACAACAAAACTGTTCCAAGATACTGCCTGCACTTTTTTGGGGTAAAATTTCAACTGCAAATCCCTTACACCAAGGCAGCTAGCTGTCATGGTCACATGTTTTGATGTACACACTAACCATGCTAACAACAAATCTAGGGTTGCGGGATATTCCCCTAGCTGTGACTCATATCCTGTGCACATGTTGAGATTTGCTGGGAAGAAAAAAAAACTGTTCCATTGTTTTCAGAGGCCATGATCGAGCTGCAACTGACAGTCTGACACTTAGGTGGCTTTAGTTTGACCTTGTGTTACCCCGGCAAGTTCATAATATTTCAATCGGCCATTATCGGCATGTTTCATTTCTCAGTGTTCTTTGTGAAATCAAAGATAATAGAGCTCCGCACTAATGACGTCACAAAATCCCCGGATGTCAGACAAACATTGACACACAAACAGTGCACACCCATGCACGTGTTCATGGTTGCAATGTTTGTCTGAGGTCCGGTGCTATTTTTAGCGCAATTAAGTGCTGAGCGCTATTGCCAGTTCTGAACTTGAATTGTATAGAGGGTGTGCAGTCACGTGATCAGGACGCCATTTAGGACGGCAACGCTGTACACATGTTTAATGCACGTACGTACAGTGTATGTAACCCACATGTGTTCGCGAAGCTTGCAAATCAACCGGACGCGTACGCAGATGCAGAAGTGCGAGCTTATAATGATGCTGTCTGGTACGTACGCGTGCGCGCATACGCGACATGCGTGCGTGCCGTCCAAAATGGCCGATAAGCTGTCAAGTGACGTCACGTGCACCCTCTCTATTGCAATCACATTTTGTGGTTCAGTTTGGTTACTGCAGCCAATGATTACTTAAAAACTGGTCAATAGAGGGCGCTATACTTTACTGACATTTGTAAAACAAAGTTTTTCATTCTGGCAGTGGGATTGTTGATATAAAATATTTCTATGGGAATTACATACTGATCTTAATGGGTGAATAATCAATAGCTGAATCGATGCCTTGATCTGAGCATGCTCAGTGTACTAGAAACCACCCCTGGAACAGTTCTTTTGGAATTCAATGACCCACAAAAGCATCTTCAACTTGTATCAAAGTAAGGATGGTTTAATGTCACGACTGACTTCAAGATTCTGTGGTTGAGAGCCAGAGTCAACGATGAAGAATAATTCATTTACTGTTAGACAACGACAATAACACAGATCCAGCCTCCTGGATTTTTATAGCAGTAGCTCTTTTGAAGTTGGAAATGAAATTTGTTTCCTGATATGTGCCTCGGGTATAATACAGTATTGTAGTCGAGTACCAAGTTTATTTTCCGAGTACACACAGTGCCGAGTATGGGCCAAGACAGAGTGCTTGTTTTTTTGTTAGTACTTATGTCTGAGTACGGGCCAAGGACTTATTGGTACTCGAGTTGTACTGAAGTTTGAGTACAAGTACTCCAACACTGGTATAAGATGACTGGGAATGACCCATTCCTCTTCTGAAAATGTCCCACAATCAATCCTATTTACTACCCTTTAAACTTGTCCGTAATTTTAGATTGATGAATGATTCATTCCCTCAGCTTTTGAACCACATCCACATTTGTAGCAAATCCATTCACAATGTAGAGGAACAAAACATAAGCAAAACACAGGCAGTAAATCTTTAATCCATGCCCATTCTATCACCTGTAAACCCTTACATGTAAACAGTGACTAACCTAGCTTAAAGGTAGTATCAATTATCATACTTTGGTAAGGAACCAAAACAGAAATGTTCACAAATTTACATATAACTTACAGGGTATGAAGATGGTGCTGGTAGAAACATACCGTTAAAATGTTTCCACCTGAAATGATGTATTTATCCAGAAATTAGTCAAACAACGACCCAATTTTTTTTGGATCTTTTAAAAGATCAAAAATAAAAGAGAAAAGACTTAAGAAATACCGTGGCTGTTTTGCAATGTTTTCTCAAAAAGTGGGCACTGTACGTATGGGACTGAAATTTTCACAGATGACTGTTACTGTATCTGTCTTGATATTTTTGCCCATGAATCTGTATTTCTTTGACAAAAAACCAAAGTATGATATTACCTTTAACAGTGACTAACCTAGCTTAACAAGCAAGAGGAAAGTGCTGAGTAGTCTGGTCTGGTCTTTATTCGGCCTCTTAATTCTAAATTGATAGTGACAGTATTACCGGGGTAATTCAATGTATACCTCCGCATGGAATTGGTACGAATTTCAGTTTTTTTATTGGATACAATTGGACATTGGGAAAAGCGTTGTCAGCTCATGTCATCAGACATGAAACATAAACTCTGTTGTTTTTAAAGTTTAGCATTCGATAAAAATCCTGCTAGGATTGAAACGTCAGGCCCTCCTAACTCCAAGCATTTGATAAATTTCAGGTCTTTATTTAGGCTGATGAGCAGTTTGCAGCAGTTTATTACTTTATTCATTTTATTAATACTATAAATATCATTTTTATGATTTGCAGTGCAAATAAGATAAAACAGCCTATGATTGGATGACTATAACAAAATTCTTAATGTGATCTTTTTTTCTTTTTTTTTCGAAGGGTGGGGGTTGTAAAAAGTAAGTGTTGACATAAATGGGACTCGAACCTGGGACTAACATACCAGTTGCTTTACCACCCATCACAACTGGTGGGTTTCCCTGGACTGTCAAAAATATTGACTCAGGCTACTCAACACCTTAAGCCCTCATTCTTGATCAAATTAAGATGAAAAAATTCACCCTTCTTCCAACCCCAATAACATTAGCAAAAAAATACCAGTACAACAAGAGCTACTCAACAATTATTAATAGCCAGCCTTCTTTGAACAAGAATTTCATTCCAAAACCTCCCAACAAATTCATTTATTCTCACGCTAAAAAATAATATTATTTTCAATAGTTTGTGGTAAGACAGATATAAAGGAATTAATGCTTATTGTACAGAACCCTTAAAGCTAGAGATTCCAGGTCTCTGAGGTCAATGTCCCATTCTGCAATTTCTACAGGCAACTTGAAGGCAACCAACTACACCACATACAAAAGGATAAGTTTGGGTAGAGCAAAAGTCATATTTTTTCTTGCAGTTTTTTCACTATCCCCTATAAAGTACATCAAGATTTAAAGATACAAGTAATAAGTAATACAAGTAATAAACTGCACTGCAAACTTCTCATCAGGCAAAAATAATGACCAAGTATAGGACTGAAATGTCAGGCCCTCCTACATGTAACTCCAAGATTTAAACATGAATGCTATTTGTTCTTGGAGATTGCATGGAACTGATTGCCTGTAAATTGCCTTATGCCGACATGGGCCTTTAAAGGTAGTATCATACTTTGGTAAGAAACTAAAACAGACATTTTCACAGATTTACGTATAACTTACAGGGTATGAAGATGGTGCTGGTAGAAACATACCGTTAAAATGTTTCCACCTGAAATGGTGTATTTATCCAGAAATTAGTAAAACAAAGACCGAAAATGTTTTTGATCTTTTGAAAGATCAAAAATAAAAAGAGAAAAGACTTAAGAAATACTGTGGCTGTTTTTCACTGTTTTCTCAAAAAGTGGGCACCGTATGGGACTGATATTTTCACAGATTACTGTTACTGCATCTGTCTTGATATTTTTGCCCATGAATCTGTATTTCTTTGATAAAAACCAAACTATGATAGTACCTTTAAGAACCTCAGTCAAACATCTAGCTAGAACTGTCTTATCTCCTAAAATCTGACAAAGAGATGAGATATTGCTATAAAAGACAATAAGATCAAAATAACGACCTCTTCCGTAAACATTACAACATCACGAGACAGAGATAAGTTGTCAAAAACAAAGCTTCCTGCTATTAAACACAATGTCCATTAAACACAATTGTGTATACAATTGCAAGTGATATCATTTAATCATTTCTCATTGGAACAGGATATTGCAACAGGTTTTTGCTGGCAGTTTGTTAATTGTCCTCTCTCTAGTCCGGAAATGTCTGACTAACGATACAAAGGCAATTACCTTGAGACAGAAAGGGATCTCTAAAACAAAAGGGATCTCTAAAGAAATGTATATCTCAAATATTGTTACAACTCATGGAGCATTTTCTGCCAACAAATCTTTTCTGAGCAGTATTCCTACACCATACAGTGGTATTCAGCCTCAGGGCATTATATTTACATTTGAAAGATATCTTCTAATACTAGAGGTAGATTATGATTGGAATTGCCCTGATTTTGACTCTTAACACTGAGCTTTTCAGCCTTATGTGATGTTAGCATTCCAAGGTAGCTTCACACTTTGGTTTTTTGTCAAAGAAATCCAGATTCATGAGCAAAAATATCAAGAAAGATACAAATAGCGTGGTAGCCGTGTCAGTCTATCGAAATAATACAGAAAATTAGGGTAGCACTTCATCTGATGAAGTAGTTGTTACTACGAAAGCTTTGTAGTCTTTCTCATAGTTAGTCTTTAAGTGCTGCCCTAATTTTCTGTATTAAGAAAGATATGAAGTAACAGTCATCTGTGAAATTTCCAGTCTCATACAATGCCTACTTTTTGAGAAAACACTGAAAAATGCTCATGGTATTTACAAATCTATTCACAGTGAGTTTTTATCTTACCCCAAGATCAATTTTTTTTGGGGTCTTTGGTTGTACTCTTTTCTGGAAAAATACAGCATTACAGACAGAAAAATGTTAACGGTATGTTTCTACCATCACCATCTTTATACCCTGTAAGTTATAGGTGATTCTGTGAAGATTCTTGACTAAAGACCATTATATATTTCAGGTCATTGATGAGCAGTTTGCAGCAGTTTATCATACTTGTACAGAAAATTAATTTTTCAGCATATTACATTTCTCAGTATAAAACACCTTTTACAATCAAAGGTGGCCAGCCAAAAGGGCATCTCACACTCTTGGAGGCTTGGAGCACCTTATTCCATCACCACCATACAATTTAGAATTGAAAATGAAACAATGGGACACTGTGTATAATTTTTTCCCCACTGCACTCACTGCTGCGAGGCAAATTTGGACAGCTGAAAGACTGTAGCCTCCTTGATATTTCCTACATCGAGGCAAGCAGTATAACCTATATCTGTGAGTACTTCTTCTCTGTAGGTCAGGGTGGAAATGGGTGCCCTTGGTCCCCAGTGGGAGAACCAAATTCCTCAGCCTGTTTCACAGCTGCAAGAGCCCCTAGGTTCAATTGCACGCTGTCCTTGACAACATTCCAGCAAGCTCAAGTATAAAATGAATGGCGTCCAGTGGACAATTTCATCCACAAGTTTTGCAAATTTCATCATGATCACTCGAAACAAGATCTCTCAATACAAGTCAATTCAGTCCTCTTCAATATCTAGGTACTTAAACAAAAAGGTAGTATCATACTTTGGTAAGAAACCAAAACAGAAATGTTCACAGATTTATGTATAACTTACAGGGTATGAAGATGGTGGTGGTAGAAACATACCTAAAAGATCAAAAGGAAAATAGAAAAGACTTAAGAAATACTGTGGCTGTTTTTCACTGTTTTCTCACACTGTGAATTTTGGGCATCGTATGGGATTGAAATTTTCACAACTAAAGTATGATACTACCTTTAATCCATAACTGGAATACTGACTTTGTAATTAATATTTTCAATACAAATAATGAACTGCCCAACAACCCATCAACTTGAAACCAAAATAATGATCTGAAATATTTCAAAAGCTTGGAGGTAGGAGGGGCTGACTTTTCGATCCTAGCAGGATATCTTTCTCAAAGGCGGGATCTTTCTAAAGCCCAACTCCAAGCAAATTAACATTACGACTGAAACTCCCAAAACTACAGGAATAATAGCAGCCTGATTGAATTACACTTTACAAAAATAATAAATCAATCGCTATATCTATCGATAAAAATCATTAATGTGTGACAATAAAACAATCATTCAGCAATGAAATTGTCACTTAGCAATAAACAGTACGGGAACACAGTCTTAAGAGTTTGGTCCTAGACAGCTACTGTACCTCTCACGACTTTCCATTCAACGGAGGGGGAAACATTTTATTAGGCCCCTGCTCCCAATTTCTTTCAGTCCTCTCACCCCTTCAAGGAACATCTAGGGTTTATACATCCCCAGGTCAGCCACAGGTGCTATGGGTGACACCTGTCAGCCTTGCCTTAATCCACAGACTGTCACTAGCTTCCTGAATAAGAGGGCAGATTCTCCGAAGCAAGGGGGGGTTATCTCCCTGAATCTTGTGACTTCAAGAGGACTCTGAATACACCGATCCATTAGGCCACGCCCCTTGACATATTGACCAATCACAACGCGTCATTTAAGGTACGACAAATTGGCTGCCATTTTGTCCGACAAAATTTTCAAATTTTGTATTCTTTACTACAAACTTTTTGTTGAGTTTACTGTTGTTTTGTTTTATTTTTAATAACCATAGTCAAGCGGTTGTTATATTTCATTGTAATTCTGACTCTCGCTGCCCTGGCTGAGAGGAAATGTACATATATTTGGCCTTTTCCAAAGCCAAAGTCCAACGGAGAGTGGAGCTTTCGGTGGTTGAAAGTGGGCATCGCTTCGTGCGTAGGCGATCATGACACTTCGGGTTCGTGCACGTGTGCGTTGTTGCTTGGACGTTGCTATGGTGGGCGTAGCCTACTGGATCGGTGTATTCCTTTCTTCAGCTCCATGGAGCATGTTCCATGTTTTAGCCCTCTATCTCAAGACGCATTCAAGCCTAGCTTGTTTAGTGTCAATTTGCAAATCACTGGAGCCAGTTACCAGGGAATGTTGCTAAGCAAGTTTCATTACACTAAGCAAAAACTGAACTCAGCTATGAAATACCGGTAGTTGTGAGCAGTATGCATCGTATGACATTGGGTAATCATGATGTTCAGTTTCTTAAGCAAAACATTTCTTCCACTGAGCTACAGTGTGATCAAACAGCTCTATGAGCTATAAACTGCTTTTAGAAGAGATGAACTGATTGATAGAGTTCATTTTCGACATCTACCGTTTCTCAGGTTGCAGCATTGCTACAAGTATATTTTTCTTTGTTCAGTTTTCAAAGATTTAAAATTAATCCAGTCAGTTTCCCTTGTGGTTATTTGATGGTTATGGACAGGGGGTGGGGACTGGGAGGTGGAAGAGGGGTGCGGGATGGGAGGCGGATGCTCAATGGGCTTTCCACTTAAGGATGATTCACATCAGTTTACCTTGAAGCAAGAGAGTCGACACTTTACAGTACTTCCATTTTACATCAGTTTCTAAGAAATAACAAGATGACGGTGCCCGGGCTAAGTTACAGTCTGTTTGACGCTGAGTACAAAGTTCATGACAATTCCACAATCAACAAAGTTTTGGTCCAAAACAAAAAAAATGTGGTCCAGTGGTTTGGGTGGATATTTTGGCATGGAAAACTAATGTTCTTTTTCTTTGGTTTTGTTTTGAAATATTGAAATATTCTAAATTCTTATTCATCAACAACATAACGCTGGATATGTTCAGTTGGTAGAGCGACCGTACTGTATTCCGGAGGTCACAGGTTCAACTTCTGCTTTGACAGTAAAATTTCTTCATTTACTTTTCAAAGAAGTTATCCTTTGCTTGGAAGCAAGCACCATCCTGTTGTATTTGGGCAGGCATTGTTAAATCACGTTTAAAAAGACAAAACAAGTTAATTACAATTGGTGGGGTTTTGGGAATTTTCCAATGATTTCTTTTTATTTGCAAAATAAATTATTTACGCAAAGACTGATAAAGTTAGCCTAAAGCTCACGAATATTGTTTGTGTTTTCCCGGTGATATGATTTTGTCCCCTTTAGAAGTGGTTCTACCGCTTTTCTAGCTCCCCCCCCCCCCAAAAAAAAATGCAATTGAAAAAAAAAATCTGGAAAATACTGGATCTTTTCAGTTATTAAGCTAAATTACATACAAAAAGCCTTGTGTAGGTTATGTGTGCATGTTTTTCTACTCCTAATAAGACATACATGTAGCAGAAGTGAGTGTTACAGTAGAAGAAGGGTCTAGCAACCCAATAGCCCTCTAGCTCTTCTAGCACCCCCCCAAAAAAATAAATAAAATTGAAGCGATATTGAATCTCGGACACAATATATAACATTTAACAGATTTTATAAGAAAAATAGAGTCTTTTTCCCACATACACTGAACGTTTTTCAAACATACACTAAGGGTTGGGTTAATAAAACTTTCCGTGCATTTTTGCTTTAATTTTGTTTCCATGGGCATTATCTATGGTTACTGTATATTAACCGCATTAATTTTGATAAAAGTTACAGAAGAATAAATTGCTAGATAGAAGTAGCAAATATGTTCCCAAGCTGAAAATGGCAAAGCAATCAGTTAATCGAGATCAAAATACCTAATCATATAGGGATCAAAGTACCCAGTCCGTTGGGTCAGAGCATCTAGCTCACTGTGGTCATGAGACCCAGAACATTGGGATTACCTAATCTATTGGGTAAGAGCATTGGGTCCATTGCGGTCATGGCACCCAGTCCATAGGGATCAAAGAAACGTCCAGTTCATTGGGTGAGAGCATCAGGTGCATTGCTGTCAAGGCACCCAGTCCATAGGGATCAATGTACCCAGTTCATTGGGTCAGAGCATCAGGTGCATTGCGATCATGGCACCCAGTCCATAGGGATCAAAGTACCCAGTTCATTGGGTGAGAGCATCAGGTGCATTGCGGTCAAGGCACCCAGTCCATAGGGATCAAAGTACCCAGTTCATTGGGTCAGAGCATCAGGTGCATTGCAGTCAAAGCACCCAGTCCATGGGGATCAAAGTACCCAGTTCATTGGGTCAGAGCATCAAGCGCATTGCAGTCATGGCACCCAGTCCATAGGGATCAAAGTACCCAGTTCATTGGGTTAGAGTATCAAGTCCCTTGTGGTCATGGCACCCAGTCCATAGGGATCAAAGTACCCAGTTCATTGGGTCAGAGCATCAGGTGCATTGCAGTCAAAGCACCCAGTCCATGGGGATCAAGTACCCAGTTCATTGGGTCAGAGCATCAAGCGCATTGCAGTCATGGCACCCAGTCCATAGGGATCAAAGTACCCAGTTCATTGGGTCAGAGCATCAGGTGCATTGCAGTCAAAGCACCCAGTCCATGGGGATCAAAGTACCCAGTTCATTGGGTCAGAGCATCAAGCGCATTGCAGTCATGGCACCCAGTCCATAGGGATCAAAGTACCCAGTTCATTGGGTTTGAGTATCAAGTCCCTTGTGGTCATGGCACCCAGTCCATAGGGATCAAAGTACCCAGTTCATTGGGTCAGAGCATCAAGCGCATTGCAGTCAAAGCACCCAGTCCATGGGGATCAAAGTACCCAGTTCATTGGGTCAGAGCATCAAGCGCATTGCAGTCATGGCACCCAGTCCATAGGGATCAAAGTACCCAGTTCATTGGGTTAGAGTATCAAGTCCCTTGTGGTCATGGCACCCAGTCCATAGGGATCAAAGTACCCAGTTCATTGGGTCAGAGCATCAGGTGCATTGCAGTCAAAGCACCCAGTCCATGGGGATCAAGTACCCAGTTCATTGGGTCAGAGCATCAAGCGCATTGCAGTCATGGCACCCAGTCCATAGGGATCAAAGTACCCAGTTCATTGGGTCAGAGCATCAGGTGCATTGCAGTCAAAGCACCCAGTCCATGGGGATCAAAGTACCCAGTTCATTGGGTCAGAGCATCAAGCGCATTGCAGTCATGGCACCCAGTCCATAGGGATCAAAGTACCCAGTTCATTGGGTTAGAGTATCAAGTCCCTTGTGGTCATGGCACCCAGTCCATAGGGATCAAAGTACCCAGTTCATTGGGTTAGAGTATCAAGTCCCTTGTGGTCATGGCACCCAGTCCATAGGGATCAAAGTACCCAGTTCATTGGGTCAGAGCATCAGATGCATTGCAGTTAAGGCACCCAGTCCATAGGGATCAAAGTACCCAGTCCATTAGAGTCAGAGCACCAGTCCATTACATTAGCATCAGACCAACCAGTGTAAGGGGGGGTCAGACCACCTAACCCTCAGGGGTCAAAACACCCAGTCCACTTGCAGGTCAAAGCACCCGGTACAACCCCTTCAAAGCACCCACTCAACTGGGTTCACAGAGCCTGTTCCATTGGAATGACACCATGCAATGATCCGACGATCCAACATCAATCCATGGTCATCCTGGTTTTGTTTTGTACACCTTCCAGTCAAACACCATCAACAGCCGAGTTTGTGAAACAAGAGAGTATGCAATGGCTGGCTACCTGGCACCGGCAGCAAACAATATGAAACAGAAGGAGAAGTGTGACTTACATGGCTAGTCACCTCCTTGGCGTCTTGGTCTTTTGCTGGGCTGCCTTCTTGGAGTCTCGCAGAGCTCGCTGGTGTCTCTTCTTGTATTCCTGGTGGGTTTCAATGAAAGACGCGTTATTCAGAATTGTACACACACAAAATTGATTTCAATTTTATTTTTGTTTATAGGGTTGGGACTTGGGAAGAAACACTTTATACTTAACTGGATTTTTCATATTTGTTCCAAGTTTGACTACTGAACATTGTTATTAACAATTTTCCATTGGGATGAGAATTACTTAAAGTAGGCCTACCCTTCACTGATGCTGCTGGTCTGCTAAACTTTGCTAATTAACATACTGGTGATATGGTAAAAAATTTTCATCCTAACAGTCCCCGATCCCCCAAACTATCTATTTTGCATCACTACCGCAAGGTCAAATTGGCACAACAGGTCCTAGTGCACGGAGCCTTGCAGAACCAACACCCCGATGTGGATTTTGGCAGGTATGCAATGATTGGGGTTATTCAGACTTGTATGACTCAGACAGGACTCGAGTCTGACTGGAGTTTTTGTATCCATGACTCGGACTCGGACTCAAGAGATGCGACTCAGACTACAAATTCGAACTCAGACTGAATATTTTTTGAGTCGAATACAAGTCTGGGGTTAATCCATAACCAGTCATATGATCCTTGGAACTTGTCAGATTTGTAAACACCTACCGTTTGCAAATCGGCTTTCTGAAGTTCAAACCAATGGTTCATACCCTGCAGGCTCAGCTTACGGCAGAACAGCTCCGCGCCAGCTTCAAAAAACCAAAAGCAATGATAACAATCAACCAGGATGGTTCATAAAGACGGAAAAGGAAAACTCAGACAAACATTTTTATAATCATCAAATAACTACAAGGGAAACTGACTGGATTTCCCAATGTAGAGCTAGATGGCTCAGTTGGAAGAGCGCCTGTACGGTATTCAGGAGGTCGGCGGTTCGAATCCCGCTCAAGTAAATTTTTCTTTGTTCACTTTTCAAAAACATTTTTAGACATATCAGCTTGCTATCATGTCACAATTGTGAAAAAAGAGGATAAGACTGCGTACTGAATGTTTACATAAGGCCATTTCACACGACGCTAGAAAAACTCTCAACCATTGAGAAATTATCTCATGGTTGCAAAATCTTACAAAGTGTCATCGTGTGAAAGGACACCAACGCTTGAGAGTGACCGACGTCCCAGGTGAATCCTTGAGAGATTTTGACCGAGGTCCAGACCCATGAGAAAATATCTTGATGGTTTAGATTTTTTTAAGCGTCGTGTGAAAAGGCCTATATTCTGACAAGCTTAACAAAGTTAATCCATAATTTTTTTTTTCTAAATTCCTACTTTTTAGTCTCGTGTCGTCCGGCTGAAAGAAGAAGGGTTTGTAGGCTGTAGACTCAGCCTCGTTGCTCGGTGAGGTTACCATGGCATTGTCCTTCCCATCATGCTCCATTCCTTCCTCCTCTTGGTCCTCGCTGTCACTGCTATCCAGCCTCAGCTGTCTCCTTCCCAGGGTTGTAGAAGCCAGAATGTCCTGCTGTAAAGAGCTGAAGCCCCCGGACTCTTTATCAGCTTTCTCTGTTGAAAAAACAAAGGATTTGAAAACAAACAAAAACCATGGATGAGATTGACCAATGATAAAAATGTCTGAAAACAGCTGACAGGGAGCATAAAAAAGTCTAAAATCTGAATATCTCCTATACTTTTGTACACAGCCAGTGAGAACAAAAAATCTGAAATCAGATTTTGATCTGAGAAATCTCATCCCTGAAAAACAAATGGTTGACCACTGACAGTTGACATAATTGAATTGACATGAAAACAATTTACATTTCAACTTTTCTTGTGATTATATCTTCAACCTTCTTAAAATTTGTTTTTAAATAAACCAATTTTAAACAGCCTGATATTCATATCTTAGGGCCATTATGAAACAAAGCTTGAGGCTAGACTTGTGACTTATTTCGCTACTGCTATTTCAGGCCCCAAAACACGAAATTAAGGGGTTGGGAGACATTACCAAGCCGAAGAAAGGCTCCAGCTTCACCATGCATCTCAAGCCCTTTATTTCATTTAGGATACAAAATGGCGACATCAAAACAAATCCCAAGCCTAGTCTCAAGCCTCATTGCATAAGGCCCTTCTTCTTCAGACTTTGAGAAAGATTCTGCTAGGATTCAAATGGCTCACATTAATCAGGTTACGCTAAGCAGTTTACAGCAGTTTTAAGGCTATGCATGCTAGAATCAGATAAGGTAATTGATTTGCAATATCTAGCTGAGACATATAAACTTATACTCTTTTATGAGTTGGGTGGCTAGAAAAGAGCAAGTTAACTCGACATTGCGGCCAGTATGCTCTAGCCGTCTATGCCTTCACAATATTTTAAAAGTCATATTCAAATGGAAAAATTGTCAAAAGGACAATATAAAAACAAACATTTATAACAAGAAACACATACATTTAAATGAACCAACTTACCGGCTTCTGGTTCTTCTTCAGCAAAGAATCTGAACGGTTGACTCTCGTCCTGGTCCTTGCTGAACACCAAGTCAGCGACTTCGTGGTACACTTCCTTTGAGACATCCAGCAGATCGCCGTCATCTTTCTTCTTAGACACCGACCTTAAACATTGACAGGATATACGTCTACTCAAACATTGGTCTAGCAAGAGGAACTTGGTGGTGGTTCTCATGAACGACTCGGTGTTGTAGAAATGAACTAAAAACCAACACTAATTGGATTCTGTCACTACTGGGTTGTGATTTTGCTTGTCTTTGTCGGTTGAAAAACCTGAGACAACTCAGGCCGAAAAAATGTTGCAGTGTGATGATGATGACCAGGTTAACGGACTAATGATACACCTGGTGGGCTTTACACTCGTCATACCATGATACATCACACGATTGTCGACAATCGGTACAAACAAGTGTCTTCATACATCATCACAATATCTATTTCCACCTCTTTGTGTACACTGCGCTATTTTCTCATATTGAGCTTGAACTTGAATTCTTCGAATGAGTTGTAACTCTTTTGTGAGTCAATGCTATTTTTATTTCAATATACCATGCCATTTCCAACAATCCAAAGACTGGTGTGGCCATCATTCACTAGCCAAATTTCCAACTTCTCCTGAACCCCAATTCATGTTCAAACCTTTTCAAAGCTTATACTGAAGTTTTTCCTCCATGAAAAGACCTCAATGTACACATATGAACTGGATATTCTCAAAATGTCAACAACAACCAAACAAAATCAAGACTTTCCAAATGCCTCAAATGTTTCAAATTCTCGCTACATTCAAGTAGAAAGATGAAAACTGCCAAAAATTTGTTGACCGAATGATTGAGCAATTGTTATTGGAGATCTAGAATGGTTTCCGAAGCCCTTTCTAAACAGAGCGTACCAGGGGCCAATTTCATAGAGCTGCTTATAAAGCACAAAATTAACTTAAGCATTATAGCCTTCCTTGATCAAACAAGGTTACCAACTAAATTTTCATGTGATGTTTACTGATTTTGACTTGTATTCGGCCATTATTTGCTATTAAGCATAACATTTACTAGGAGTTTTGGCTGGCACACTAATTTTAATCACCAAGGTCTTTTGTGCTTAAGAAAATTTTTGTGCTTAAGCAGCTCTATGAAGTTGGTCCCTAATAACAAGCAAACAATGACAGGTGTAAGCAAAAAGAGAAAACAATTCAACCGGGATTTCACTTGACAAATTAAATAAATAAAAGCAGTATAATTACCCGATCGGGCCAGACTGATCCCTCTTCACTTCAAAATGGGCGTGGTCCTCCCTTGTCGGATCATACCGCACCCGGCTGGGATCCCTGTAAGAATTACACACCACAAAACAAACAAATGCACCTGCTTGATTATGTTTCGGCTAACACTAGCTCAAACGACAAACACCAACCGCGGTTCACCGATGGGAAATGACCAATTAAGGGGAGGATTCCATCGCAGACAGGGGCAGGGTCTATCTGAGGACACCCTCCCCATCCTCTCTTGCACACAGACAAAGATTAGCACAAACTATATCGAGAAGATGTGGCCACAATGTCTAGTCTTTGGTTTCTCCCGCCCAGTTTGCCAGGAATGATTCAGGATGGTGTCCATGGCGATGGCTAGTCTCCATGTACAGTCTAGACAACTGTGGCATCTTGCTTTATAAAGAAAAAAATATGATGTGTGCATAGTACACCGATCCATTAGGCCACGCCTAAATTGGACAAATTGGGCAATCACAATGAATTTTGAATTCTTTACTACACACTTTTCGTAGAGTTTACTTTTGTCTTGTAATGTACAAGGCAATTCTTTTATAAATCTGAGTTTTATTCTTCACCATGGTCAGCGGTGTTTATATTTTCATTGTAATTATGACTCTCGATGTCCTGGCTGAGAGGAAATGTGCATTTCTGGCCTTTTCCAAAACCAACGTCCAACTGAGAGAGGTGTTTTCGGTGGTTGAGAGTGTGCAATGCTCTGTGCGTGTGCATGCGCGTTGTTGCTTGGCTGTTGCTATGGTGGGTGTGGCCTACTGGATCGGTGTATTGTCTTTCAAAGAGTATACTAGATCAATTTTTCCCACAATTAAACATCCTACCAATTGATAATTGAATATGGAGGCGAGTTGCCGTGTCAGTCAGATAACAATGTAAAATAGAAAAATAGAAGTAGCACTTTATTGACTATAAACTAGAGTTAAAAATGTGCATAATCTTTTGTAGCAACTACTACTTCATTTGCATAACCTTTTGTAGCAACTACAACTTAATTTGCATAAGCTTTTGTCGCAACTACAACTTCATTTGCATAAGCTTTTGTCGCAACTACCGGTACTTGGTCTTACCTGAAATTTGACACGGTCTTACTCCTGACACTCTGCATGGCTTCACGGCCTACGATGCCCTCTAAGACCGACAGGGAAGTCTGCTTCTCGGCATTTAGATCCTCCTCCTTCTCACTGGCTTCACTTCTGTTCTCTGATGGAAGATCAACATTCAAATATTGATGAAACTCAATTTTCTTGGCTTACGGTAGCAGACCTTTTTTTTCCTTACAGTTAGCGTATTTCATGGGAGTTCTCTTTTTGGTAATGTTAAGCAAGGACTTTCTGCAGAATGCATATGACAGTGCGTTAGCAGAAAAAAAAAATTAAGGTTAGCCTCAAAATTCTTTGCTAACGGATTAAGCGCCGACAATGATTTCATGAAATAGATTTCACACAATGCAGTGCCCGTAAGCACAAAAATAGGCGGTAATGGATTCCATGAACGCTCACAATTGCGTGCGTGTGCGCTGTTGACATGAAGACCAGTTCTCAAAAGTTGGGCCCTGGACTTTGGCCGACTAATTTCTGATGGAAAATTCTCTCACGGTAAGATCAAACCTAAACTTCACATGAATTTTGAGATACAATTCATTCAAGGCTATGCAGGGCAGAGACAATGCTCTCAGATGTGAATAACTCTTTCAGGAACAGAAAAGGCTCCAAAAGAAGACGTTTGTTAGTTTGAAGTTCCAGCCAATGTACTTCTGCTGTCCTCGGGAGACAGAAATGTCCAAAAGTGAAAATTGTTAGGAATTTTTCGGAACGTGCACTTATGGGAGACTTTTGAGACGTTGGCGGCAGCAGACTGAAGTCTCTTTTTTGCTAGCTCTGAGCATGCGCGCGCAATTGCGGGCATGTGCGCGTTGTTAGCATGCGCGCCTTGTTGTGCGCTTGCGCTATCAAGTTAAAGAATAAGCTACAAAGTCTCTCATTCCAGATATTTGTATACCTTCATCTTCCATAAACATCTCTCCAAGCTTGAACCGGCTGTCCGTTCCGATCCTACCCTGAAGCTTCAGAAGCTAGTGAACAAAATGCAAACAAAAAATGGAAACGAAAATTCATTGGTACTGTGCAAATTCTGAGAGCTGACGATGAGCATCAAGTCCTAGGGCTCTGTCTGAAACACGTTTCCTGAGCTACAACTGTAGCTATTGTTAGTATGCTGTAATACTTAGCCCAGAACTGCTTTTGAATCCAGCATTAAACAATGAGACGTATTTAGTGTACAGACCTTTGTTTGCAATCCATGCTAGTTGGCTTACATTGTTAAATGTTTATAGCAAAACCTTAAAAAATTTTCATAATGCTGCAACAAAAAATTCAACATACATGTATTTGCAACACTTCTCTTTGAAAATCTGAAAATCAGAGGTCAATTTCATATTGATGCTTAGCACAAAAAAAATTGCTTAGCACAAAAATGGCTTGCCCAATAAAACAAACCACCATTGGAAATTTGATTTGATATTAATGGCAAGCGAACAACAGCCAAAGAACAATTGCAAGTGATACATAACACATGGAAATTTTGTTGTTAATCCTGTTTTTATTAAGGCAGAAATGTCATGCTTAGCGATTTTTTGTGCTAAGCAGCTCTATGAAATTGGCCCCTGTTCACACTTTAGAAAATTTTTTCTACTTTGGGCATCAAAGCTTAGTTTTTATTTGCATTTGATCATGAATGCACAAACCACTTACTTCTTCTCCCACTTTTCCTTGGAACTGTGGTTTGATCTTAAATCTGTCCTCGTCTGAGCCATCATCCGTCTCCATGGCAACGCCATCGTCATGACTACCATCATCATCATCGTCACTGTCAAACAGACCTGGTAGTTTCTTACTCAAAGACTTTGTCTGTAAGTATATCACAAGCAGACGTGTGCCAATTTTGCTCACTGGTACTCTGTCCGAATATGTATCAAGCAGCGCTTCTGCTAGGCTAGCGCTGGTGAAAACCAAATTGTCAATGTGTGATGCTCGTGAATTGTGAATATTGGCAACATTGTCAAATCTATGAAGCAAATAAGGTAATGAGCTATGGACCTTTCGTTTGTTTTTAATACAAACATTCGCTGCTGGTTGGCATGGGCGGCCAAATGTTGCAAATCATTTAGTCTTCTCGAAAGGCGGCGTGATCAAATTCAACATTTTTTTTAACAAACTCTCCATAGTACAAAATGCATACCATCACTGCTTATGTAGTTTCCATTATATTTATATTCGTGAAATAACCACAAGGGAAACTGACTGAGTTATTTTAAGTCATTGAAAAGTGAACAAAGATATCTCGCAATGTTTATGAAATAATGTGTACAAACTGTGGTTATTTTTTATGCCCTGCTTTGATGGCTCTCCATAGTTTCCGCCATCTTGGTTGGCAAAAACTTGGGCTGTGACATTGCAAAAGAAAGGTCTATTCTTGTCTCACCTTTGACCTGTTGGCCTCGTCTTTGCTATGGTCCTCATCCCCGGAGCTCTCGCTGTCCGAGTCGAATCTTACGTGGGTCCCAAAAGATTTGGACCCAGTCAAATCCTAAAAGAGGAAAAGTGATAAATTCAACACCTTTTATACTTATGCTACGACAATGCGTGATATCGATCACCTTCTTCCTTACTAGTATGATGATGTCAATAGGCTACTCTTGCTTTCTCCAGAAAAACAATTTAGGCCTTTTAACACTATCTCCTTTTTAATCCGTGTTGAAATCAACCTGGATTACAATACACGGGTTTACACTTCGACAGCCATCTTAGCTTTTGAACGCAAATTCAAAACGAGGCACTTTCACGCATGCGCACTTTTCGAAGTGTAAACTCGTGTATACGAGGCAGTGCAGCAGATGATAGGTGAATTTCATCAAAGGAGACTTGAAAATAAATTGTACAATTCAAAATGTTCGAAGGGGAACAAAAATCGGAATTGGTATGAAAAATAGAACAACAATTCTGATTTCAGATTAAAACCTGAAAAGTCGCAACTCTGAAAACAATAAATAAATAATAAGGAAAGGTTTGCAGAGACACAATGTATAATCTCTTTATAAATGTGTGGTTCTGAAAAGAACCGGTGAGAAGTTGGATCTCTCAGAGATTATTACGTGATTTCCACCATGCAAAGCTTCAAATCCTACTTATCAATAAATAAACAGGCTGCTACCGTCCGGACTCACCACAGCCTTCAAGGCCGCTTGGACTACCGCCTTCTGCGTCTGCATGGCAGCTTGCTTCTTCTTCACTGACTCCAATCGGATCTTGTCTGACAGTTCCTGCTGGCGTTGACTGTCGACAGACTTGTGGCCGGACACGGCAGTGTCTGCCACTTTTGAGGAATGCTTTGAACCGGTGGCAGGAAGACTAGGAACTGGTGGGACCTCTTTGGGAGTTTGCATTTTGTCATCACTGGCTTCTTCATCCGAGGAGGTCTCGTCGGAGTCTGATTCTTGGGAGCTGTCATCAGTTGATGAGCGCTCATCAATTTCACTTGTATCATGACCATTATCAAGTGTGCTATGGTCAAGCTTTGCCTCAGTAGGCATTTGAGTTGAACCGTCTTCACTAGAATCATTATCTGAATCGACGTCATCTGCACTTTTGGAATCATTCTTGTCATCAGTATTTTTATTGTTGTCATTATCTGAAGTGCCTTCACTGAGATCGCTACTCAAATCCTCATCGCTACTGGTGTTGGATTCACGGCCCCTGTTTTGAGGGCAATCTCCATGCTTTTTATCACCAGTCCCGTTGGCAGTGTCTTTCAAAATGTTGTGCAGATCAGCAGAATCTTGAAATGATACCACAGATTTTTCCGATGTTACAGAGTGACTTTTTTTGACCTCCTCCTCTTCTTCCTCTTCAGGATCGTCCTTCTCCGACTCATCATGGCTGGCCTCTCCAAGCACATTGTCACTTTCATCGCCTCCTTCTGAATCAGGGAGAGTCTTCTGCATCCCCGCGAAAGACCCATCCCTACTGAGTCTGTGAAAGTTCACCTCTGCGTCGCCGGACATCACGGCCATCCTCTCCTTGAGGTAGTAGTCCACAGCCCAGTCCGAGTGAACTTTTCGTTCCCCGTCCTGTGGACCGGATGCTTTCTTGGCAGAGCATATGTCATCCGTGTCCGCGGACCCACAGGAGTCCTCCTCTTCCTCCAACTTGCACTGCTGAAGAAGGTCCTGGACATTGTCCGCATGTCTGAGAGGCTTCACCAGTTCCTTCGAAGAGCTGCTGGCTGGAGCCTGGACACTGTAGGCTTCCAGCTTGACCAGATGGGATCTCCGACGGTCAGCGCTTCCCACAATTTCAAAATCATCATCGGCCGATTGCTTTCCCCAAAGGTGCAGACTCGATTTCTCTGTTTCCGTGTGGCTGAGCTTTGCTCTCTTCTTGCCATCATAGCCTGGGAAAACCCCCATTCTTTTCCTGTCCAAGCCCGAGACTGTCTCCGGCAGACTCCACGTCAGGTCCTCCACGTGGCGCTCACTCATGGCTCGGTCGCCGTTTGGATCTTCCTTGAACTTGCGGACGTGGTGCACATACTTAGAGGGGTCATGGGTCATTCTGGCTTTCTTGTCCCTGCGCTGCATGTGCATGATGGGAAGGACGCGGCCGAATTTGCCAACAATCCATTCCTAAGGTTGATAATGATAAAAAGAGGAAAATGTTTAAAATATCAAGCACATCTCTGCAAGAAGCATTGATTCACAGTTGAAGGCAATAATTTCTGTAATAACTTTTGTCCACTGACAGGGTACCAGCTTTCTTCATGAAAAAATCAGCAGGGGGACCAATCACAACCAATACAAAAAACATAAGACTTTTGGGTTGATAACCCTATTTGCTAGTGATATCCTTTGATCCTTTAATGCATGTGCATTACTAGGAGCCTGTTTGTTTAATGCACAGGATCATGAATCTTGCGGATCCGGATCCCATTTTAGGATACCCTGCATAGGACTTGGATCCCTAAATCTGGGATCCGTTGCGTTAAACAAACATGCCCTTATTTCCCTAACAGATCCATCCTGCATGCCACATAATGAACCAATCTGCATCACAGCAAACATTTGTCTAGGTCTAGCGTTAAGAAAGTTTTACAGCCCGTACAACTGACCTTTTCACCGGGTATTGGCGTGCCCGGTACAGCTTTCTTCATGGTGAAATCTTCCACACCGGCAGTCTTCATGTTCTCCTCAAGTCTGTTCCTTGCCTCCTCCTGTTCACGCATTCTCCTTGTCTTTATGACAATCTGTTCCTTCGGCCAGTCCAAACTCTCCAGAGCTTCTTTCCTCTCCTCAGCAAGTCTGAAGTCAAGTCAAACGAATAAATTAATCTAACAAATTGAGGAAAAACTGGCAAGGGTCAAATTATACTTCAACTCCATTTCAAGTACAGTATGCATATATCAGGATTTGGCAGAAGTTAGAACCCTTCCAGCCCAGGCTTAGGAACTTTATTGCGGAACCGAAGAAACTGTGCATTGCTAATGCTGCGAGTATCTTAAATGATTCTTGGGATATAGCGGTATGTGAGTGGTTTTTATCTCCTCTGACTGCCAAATGAATATAGATAATCGACTATTAGGGTCGCCCGCGCCAACATAGGGCTGGATATCTCAGTTTTAAGAGCGCAGGTAGGTTGCTGGTTCGAATCCTGCTCCTGTCAAATTTTCTTTGTTCACTTTTCAATGACTCAAAATAAAAAACAGCAGAAGATTATGGAATTACGGTTCTGTTAATTCAAGGCAGAGCATAAAAGACCACCGTTTTCATGGTTTTGGGAAATTTGTTCAGGACTTTGCTGAATTAAACACTTTGTTTTTGTTCAGGCCTACAGTTCACAACTCAAAGTGCCTCCTGTCTATAAACTTATTCTTAACTTCTGTTTAAGGAAATAGACCAAACTAAACCAAAATCTGCGACAGACTTAAAAAAGTAAATCACACTGAATTAAATATTGTCATTATCCATCACATGTATAACTTGTTATTGTCTAATTATATTTTAAAAATTATTTTAATTAAATTGCTCTTTGTGAGCTTTTAATGTCATTAATTGCTTGTAATTCTTTTGTTAGCAATTGACGAGCTACACATAGTCTAATTGTCTTTTTAAATCATAAATATTAAAAGTATTTTTAATTGACCTGAATTGAATTTTGCTAAAATTAGATTTAAAGGTACAGTAGTATCATACTTTGGTTTTTGTCAAAGAAATACAGATTCCTTGGCAAAAATATCAAGACAGATACAGTAAAAGTAATGTGTGAAAATTTCAGTCCCATACGTTACCCACTTTTTGAGAAAACAGCTAAAAACGGCCACAGTATTTCTTAAGTGTTTTCTCTTTTATTTTTCATCTTTTAAAAGATCAAAAAGATTTCCGGTCGTTGCTTTACTAATTTCTGGATAAATACACCATATCAGGCGGAAAAATGTTAACGGTATGTTTCTACCACCACCATCTTCATACCCTGTAAGTTATATGTAAATCTGTGAACATTTCTGTTTTGGTTTCTTACCAAAGTATGATACAACCTTTAAAGCTACGCATGGTGGAAGTACTAAATAAAGTAGGTTTGCGGTAAACCATGTAATCTCTTCTGTGTGAGGTTCTGAGAAGAACAGATGGTTTAATACTCAACGTTCCAAACAAAGTGGCTCTGTTCGTCTTCAGGAGGTTGACCCCAATTTCAGTGATTAATGTTTGCTTTATATGTGCATTCAATTTTATAGCGACACGCCCCAAATTTTATAACAACAAACTCCCCCAAAACTACAACCCAAAATTTTATAGTAAAATCATCCCCTGAAATGTTTTCGTTTTGAAATAATGCAAAGGTAAAGTCGTTCTGGGGAGGAACACACTGATATTTGGATACTTACTTCATCATGAAATCTTGCTTAGCAACTTGTACTTTCAGCTTATGTCCCTTCCACTTGGTTTCATTATAGATGGACAAACCTGTGGACACAGTGAGTTAATATCACAAATTACAATCATGCCTTGCAAGGGAAAAAAGAGCTTGAAAACAAATCTTAGGCCCATGTCACACAAGGCAACTTTTTATTTATATCTTGTTTACCCTGGGTTTACCTACTCAGTGAAACACTGTTTTCCAGAGGTTCCCAGCAATTACAATATGAATTATGAAGGATGGTGCTACACGTGACTGAGTAGCAAGCTTTTATGGGCGCCCTTTGGCAGCCAGCCACATCAACCCATATATGATCACAAAGCACAGCTTAAGATCAAAGTGTTTTGGTTTTGTGGAGGGAGTAAAAGCGGAGAACCCGGAGAAAAATGTTTGAAGCATAGGAGAGAACCAAGCCGAAAGTTAAACAAAGCAAGGGTTTAGGATTAAATGAAAAATTCAGGGATAAGATTGACCAATGATAACAGCCGACAGGGAGCATAACAAGTCTGAAATCTCCTATACTTTTGTACACAGCCTGTGAGGAAAAAAAATCTGACATCAAAAAAAAAAAAAGGAAATCAGATTTTAATCTGAGAAATCTCATCTCTGAAAATTGAGGGTTTAAATTAGGGAAAAAATTCAGCAAAAGTCGGGAAGTCTGCTTAATATCTTATCCTCAGTTATTACACCATGAAATTATACTAAGTTCTAATCTCGGCTATCATTGTTATCAAACTGGTCAGTGATTATTTGTATCCCGGTCAGGTTTTGTGAGTGAGCCTGCATTTATAGGTAATACTCCTTGCCGAAATGTAAACTCACATTTCTTGTAGTCGGTCTTTGAGATGTCCATGTTCATGTAGGCAAAAACGTTCTCAATTTGTCCTGTTGACCGGAGAAATGAGACACAAGATCAATTGTAAATTGGAATGAACGAACATGGCGAGATGCATTGTCAGAAAAATTGGTCGTTCAACAATATTTCTTAAAGATAACGTTGTTATTACTCAAACGTACAAACCGATTCCCCTCAATGACCTGCACGCAAGTATATGTACGTAAAGATCTCTTCATAACAACGTCTTGAGAATCCTGTAAAGGCCATGAGTTGCGTGCGTACCTTGTTAGTATTTATAATGTAGCGCGCTACGTCGTCTCCATGACACACTGTTGAATATGTCTGATTACCTGCACTGGCCTGCATGCACGGACATATGCATGTACTTTAAATGGCTGTGCCTGAACTAACGCATGCGCAGTGTGTTTCCCCCATGTTCGGGGAGATTTTACAGGATTCCCAAGACGTTGTTACAGACAGGTCAGTACGTACATGCGTACGGATCACAGTGCGGATCACCGGTCCCTATGTTCGAGTATCCACAGCAACAACTTCTTGAACCAAGATCGACAAGATGTACCTTGACAGTCCCGCTTGGTCCTGATATCCACAGACTTGATGCAGCCAAATCTACCGAAACGTTCTTTGAGGTCACTCCCAAGAACACCCTCATGTAGACCACCGATGAACAACCTCAAGCTTTCTGGACGAGACTCTGCCTTCGAATCGTCCAACATGGTGGCACTTTCTTCCGGCATGGTTATCAAGTCACACCAGTGGTACTACTAGCAAACACAGCGCAGAGTATGACAAGAAGGAAGTTGAGATGGAGGTGGGGGCTACCTGTGATCAGGACGAAATAATGGAATTAGGTCAGAACATGGGTAACGATTTACAAGCAGATCCAATACCTATTAAGGGAATAAAAACAACTAGTTTCTATTGTTCCAAAATGATACTTTTTACTTTCAGCAAATGTTCCTGAGTCCTTAAATCCCCAGATAGAAGAATTTTGTGCAACATTTCAGAGTAAAAATACAATTTTCCTACCCGTTTGTTGCAAACTTCAAAACAGCCCCTCTGCCATTTTGTCTGGTCTGTCTAGTCAAGTTTAGTCTGCTACCTACAACCAACGTATTGAAGTCCAATGAGAGCAGACACTAGACCATATTTTCGTCTGAGCGTCTGCTGCTGTTACGTGCGTTCATTTCCATTTTTACCCCATAATTTCCCTCAAAAATCAAAGCCCTGCCCTCTTTCCACAAATTTAACCTTGTTAATAATGTTGAAGAGGACACCACATACGTATATTTAAGTAAGTTTCTTTATAAAAAGTTGTTTTAGGCCTATTCCCTTTATAGGTATCGGACCTGCTTGTAAACCATTACAAGAACATGACTAGTATCATAGCATTGATTTTAATACAATACAATAGCATCCCAGTCCTATTCTCATGACGGTCATACATTGGTTTCCTGCTCATCCCTTAATATGCAAAAACAGTCTCTCAGTAGTAGTAGTACTAGTACTTAGTAGGCTACTTAATAAAACACATGATAAATGCCAAATGGGGACCATGCTCTAGTCTAGGGAGTAGGGGGCCTATCGCAACAAAAATATACTACTACTAGACTTGCAGTTACACTTGATACGTTTACGAATATTCTGGCGATTGTGGGTTAACGGGATCCCAAAACACATTGATTTTGTTGGCTCTGAACTAACTTCTACTCCTTTAAAAATGATACTTTTGACTTTCAGCAAATGTTCCTGGGTCCTTAAAAGCCTAGATTGAAGAAATTTGTTAAACATTTCAGGGTTAAAATTCAATTTTCTTACGCGCTTCTTGTAAACTTTAAAACAGGCCGTCTGATCGCGTGAGGCCATTTTGTCTGGTCTGGCTAGTCTAGTGCCCAGACCCAACATATCAAGAGTCCTCAAAATGTCAGAGTGGAAACCAGACTATTCTCGTGTGCGGCCGTCCGTGCAGCGGTGAAATGTTCCAATCTTGGTTACCGTTTTTACCCCATAATTTCCCTCAAAAATCAAAGCCCTGCCCTCTTTCCAAAAAATTAACCTTGGTAATATAAATAGACTGATAGAGGAGAAGACCAACAAAGTATATGTAGGTAAGTTACTTTTCAAAAAGAAGTTTCCTTTCCTTTATAGTTTTAGGACCCGTAAAGCTACAATCCCCAATATTCTCACCATTCAACTTCAAAGGATTAAAAGCACTAACAAGTCAATAAACATTGATGAACACTGAAATGTAAGTTTATCAAGTACACGACAAACCTGTTTCTCGAAACACCGAAACACATGACAACACTTTAGATTACCAGCTTGCAAGCCCCCTCGATCCCATAGCATTTACACAAGAGGCGTCTGGATACCAGACAGCAATTGCACGTGCCATTTTCCCATGTGAGCTAGTCTTGTTTCAAGACGTTTATGGATCGATCCAATCGATCACTATTCGTAATGCGCCCTCACACGACTGATTCAGACCATTGTCATACGCCGTCCACGTCTCCCAACCAGGGGTGCGTTCCGCTTGCGCGAACGTTGCCAACGTTTGCAAACAATTTCGGGTGGAACGACTTGTGCGCCGCTAACGTTGGCGGGTGTTAGCAACAGTCGGCGAACATATTTCTGAGATGTTCGCGAATGTTCGCGTGTCATTTAAAAATGGTCGATATTTCCAAGATTGCAGAACGGTAAGCAGACGACGTAATTTTTTTTGGGACGAAAGTAAAAACTGCAGTTTTTAAGATTGAAAATTTATCAAGTACTTCACAAATTGCACCATAGATAATTGGTACTTAATGATATGCTGCAGTACAAGTACTATCAGAAATTTCATCAATTATTTTGGACGCTGCAGGCATTCGACGCCATCTTGGTTACGACTGGACACCGCCATTTTACGGTTGTGTTCCACGCGCGCTCACAATCGGTTCCGGTTGTACGCAAACGTTGCCGCAAACGTTGAGACATGTTCGCGCAAGCGGAACGCACCCCAGGCACGGACGTATATAAAAATTTTATATACGTCCGTGACCCCAGGGCCCAATGGGAGACTTTTGGAGAGGGCTGTCGATAGAGGGCAGCAAACTACCAGGCTCCTTAAAACTTGTTTACACGCTGTAAGTACGGCGGTTGTCCAAAAACTCACCGGAAGACGCAGGAAAATACTGTGAACATTAAATTCAGGACATTTTTTAATTAATTTCTATATTCACAACAGCCGCCCACCACGATTTCAATGCCCGAAAACACAAAGTTAGGTGAAATTCTGATGTTTGGCGAGGAATAATGTGATAGGCTTCGCTTGCAAAGTAAAAACTCTGTGCACAAAACTGAATGCTGTTTGCCGTGGGCCACCGTGATCATTTGTAATTCACCCTTTAAGTGGCCAATCTCCACAAATTGTGCATTTGTTTGTTCTTGGGGAACTCATGTCCTCCCCTGTCACCACAACCGGACACTGCACAGTATTTACCAGGCATTTTCATTGCGATTATTTACGCCTGTTGTGTTAACGATGAACATTCGTGCACAAAAGCAATGACAACAAAATCAAGACACTTTTCCCGAGCCTGGTGAAGCGCGCCCTCTTGTGATTAACAATGGTCAGTCAAAAGTCTCCCATTTCATGGAATCCGTTACGGCCTATTTTTGTGCTTACGGGCATTAGCGTGAAATCTATTTCATGGAATACGTAAGCAAGACTTTCAGTTAGCGAATAATTTCTTGGCTAACCGTGACTTTTTTCTGCTGACGCGCTGTCATAATACATTTTTCAGAAAGTTCCTGCTTACCGTTACCAAAAAGAAACTTGAAATACATGTATACGCTAACCGTAAGCCAAACAAAATCTGAGCAGATTGACACCGACTGTTTCGAACCTGGGTCCATATGGCAGGCGCGGTTCTAGAGCCAAAATATTTGGGGGGCTAGAAGAGCCATAATTTTTTTGGGGGGGCTTCTGCTATGTCTTATTAGGGGTCGAAAAACGTGCACATTATAGCCCACACAACGCGTTTTTATGTAATTGGCGCTTAATAACTGAAAAAATATAGTATTTTCAACTTAATTTTTTTTTTCACTTGCATTTTTTTGGGGGGGCTAGACAAAAAAAAAAAATTTTTTTGGGGGGGGCTACAGCCCCCCCCCCCCTAGCCCCCCGTAAAACCGCGCCTGCCATATGGTGCTCCTTGTAGGACAAGCCCTCATAGTAACCTCTTCGACTCTAAGCAGTCCAAGAATATTTGTCGGATGCCAAGTGTCATAGCAGCATATCTCTCTACCAATTGGTAGGCCCTATAATCATTTTCATATCTAATGTTTTGCCTAAGTTGGTCCCTGGACGCAGTTACGTACGTGAGATATTGCATCGACTCGCTGCATGTCGAGGTGACAACCGGACTACCTTGCTCTTTGATTCTTATCCAACATGGAGAGAATGTCCCAGATAAAGTCATCGGGCACGTTCGCTTGGTACCAGTAACCAAACCTGACACGCCAAAGAGTGTGTATATTGAGGCATTGTGTGTCGAGAAATCCAGGCAAGCTATGGGCTACAGCAGGAAATTTATGCATTTGGCAGAGAGATATGTTGCTGTGGAACTGGACATCCGACGACTTTTCATGGACTGCTTGGAGTCGCAGAGAAGTTATTTTGAGAGCTTGTCCTACAAGGAGTACCATGGGCCCAGGTTCGAAACAGTCGGTGCCAATCTGCTCAGGCCTTATGACTATAAGTGCAGCTGGGATGGGAATCATCCACAACCTGGTTGGGAGACGGCGTATGATGGAGGTCCTATTCTGTCACAGAGGCTATGCAAGCGCTGGGTAACATGGCTATGATGTAGGATGATGTTTTGATTTGATTTTAAATTGAGCTTTTGAATGCTTTTCGATTCTCTTTTTCATTTTATTACTTGGTTGTTATGACTTTCATTTTCTACAAATTTCAAACCTTTTTATGTAATTTCCAAATTATAAATAATACCCAGCATAGGCTACTTTCTCATTTTCTTTTATTTGACTATTGGTATAATAAATTATTGAAAAGGTTATAAATAAATCTATTTCTACATTTACATGTATCCCACAATTGCAGTCATTTTTAATGAAGTATTGAGTATTCTGAGGGTGTCCCCCAAAAAGCACTTTGTCCCCCAAAAACTTTGCGTCGGAACTATTATATAAAAATTAAACTGTTTATCACTTCAAGATTCAGATATGTGATGCAGCCATGTCTTGGCTATCACCATGTCGAATTTGAGCAAAATTGGACGACAATTGAGTGAAAAAACTAAGACTGATTTACTCAACCTCAAAACCCAATCTTCATCTTTCTTTCATATACATTATAATGTATTGACCACTATGCGTGTTATCCTTGCAAATTTGTTTTTAAAGAGTACTCATTCAATTGGTCATATTTGCGCAAATGTTTGCAGATTTTGCTTAAATTCTACATGGTGATAGCCAAGACATGGTTTTATCACATATCTCAATTTTGAAATGATGAACAGTTTAATTTTAACGAAATTGGTCCCGACACAGTGTTGCGTTTTTTTCTGGGACAATCTGTAACTTACTTTAATCATGCAATTTGTCTCTGGCCTTCAGATTTGTTTTAATAACAAATACCAACTTTGAAATGAATTGATTTGAAAACACAAGAAAGGTAATTGACAATTCTGAACCATGCCAACATTGGGCGGGATTAATTCAGTTGGCATAAGAGCCGGTGTAACGAGCTCAACTGCCCGGCGTGCCTTGCTGTCCGGATGACCTGAGCACGCATGTCGCGTGACAGTGGGTCAATTGTGTTTGCGGTGCACGTACGTGGTTCAACATGTTTTGCATTAAAGTTGGTCCCTGGACGCAGTAGTCAGGCGAGATATATAATATGACCATACCAATATTCAAAACTCAGGTCATTACATTGATCGAACGTGAATATGATCCTGAAAACATGTAAGTCAGTGCTCAAATGGCGACCATTTCACTGTGTTCCATGAATTCTCGACTGGATCTACTCGATTCCTGCATAAACCTGATGAAAAGCATCTGGCCGCATTGTAAAGCGGATAGATTGCAACGACTCGCTGTTGAGGAGACAACCGGACTACCTTGCTCTTTGATTCTTATCCAACATGGAGAGAATGTCCCAGATAAATTCATCGGGCACGTTCGCTTGGTACCAGTAACCAAACCTGACACGCCCAAGACTATGTATATTGAGTCGGTGTGCGTGGAGAAATCCATGCAAGGTATGGGTTACGGCAAGGAAATCATGCATTTCGCACAGAGATATGCTGCTATGACACTTGGCATCCAACAAATTTTCTTGGACTGCTTGGAGTCGGAGAGAGGTGCAGCTGGGATGGGAATCATCCACAACCTGGTTGGGAGACGTCGTATGATGGAGGTCCCATCCTACTAGCTGGAAATACTGAACAGAACCTTCACAAAACAGGATGTAGACGCCCTGATTCTACCGTAATGACATTGTTTCAATCAAACCACGGAGGTTTAGCTATTATCTACTGAGGAGAGCAGATCATGCATGGGTCAGGAAATTGTTCTTTTTTTGTATAATTCTCTCTCTCTCTCTCCCCCTCTCGATCTCTCTTTCGAAGGAAACTTTCATTTAGATTTTTTATTTTTTTGTGTATCAATGGTAATCGTAGTATTTCTGAAGCGATTTTACAAGAAGATCAAAGCGATGTACAGAACGTATAAACAAACAAGACAAAGACAGTGGCTATGGGAATAAACATGATACAAGTCGTTTCCTAAAACTATTGACAGAGGGAGATTTCCTGATGTTGATGGGGACAGAGTTCCACAGAATTTAATTTCAAAGAATTTTAGGATTGCATGTTTAAATGATTCACCACATTTCCTGTATTGATTTTAAGCCTGTAGGCCCGATCTTTGATTTGAAAAAGGTCACCATCAAGTGGTCAGTTTTAAGTTTCAATATAGATGGATGCTTAGCAGAGTAATGCGTGAGTACACCTGGGCTAAGGACACCATTTAAGGTATACCTTATGATCATAAAAAATAAGGGGGACAACGGACACGGATGACTGCATGGGAGCACAAACCGACCATATCAGTTTTCTATTGAATTGAATTGAGTTGATTATATTTCGCTTGCCTTCGTATCCACAATGGAGTCGTCACCGAAAACTTGACGTGTACACAAGGTTGGTATAGTACAAACTAATGCAGTCTCTTTGGGTAATGGGCCTAATAATAGTTGTTGACAATAATATTCTACAGACCATGACCATGTTGCCATTATGCCATTTTGTATGGGCTTGAGTCGAAACTGCTTCACCAGGTATTAGCATGGAGTATGCGTACGTGAGTCCTTTTCAACCTAAATACACGAAAAGTGGATGATGCATATTGAAAAGGAACTTCAGCTCAAATAGTCACTGCTCAATATGGCGACCATTTCACTGCGTTCCATGAATTCTCGACTGGATCTACTCGATTCCTGCATAAACCTTTTGGAAAGCATCTGGCCTCATTGCAGAGCGGATAGATTGCATCAACTCGCTGTCGAGGAGACAACCGGACTACCTTGCTCTTTGATTCTTATCCAACATGGAGAGAATGTCCCAGATAAAGTCATCGGGCACGTTCGCTTGGTACCAGTAACCAAACCTGACACGCCCAAGAGTGTGTATATTGAGGCATTGTGTGTCGAGAAATCCAGGCAAGCTATGGGCTACAGCAGGAAATTTATGCATTTGGCAGAGAGATATGTTGCTGTGGAACTGGGCATCCGACGACTTTTCATGGACTGCTTGGAGTCGAAGAGAAGTTATTTTGAGAGCTTGTCCTACAAGGAGTACCATGGGCCCAGGTTCGAAACAGTCGGTGCCAATCTGCTCAGGTCATACGACGAAGCGTACAGCTGGGACGGGAATCATCCACAACCTGGTTGGGAGACGGCGTATGATGGAGGTCCTATTCTGTCAAATGGGGCTATACAAGCGCTGGGTAGCATTCCGATGATGAAGGATCTACAGTCGTATGTTCAGGTGGAGAAACCTCTGGAACCGCCCAGTTCGAAATACTGAACAGAACCTTCACAACACAAGATGTAGACTCACAGATTCTGCTGTCAATGACATTTTCAATAAAACCACGGATGTTCATTTATTATCTACGAAGAAGAGCAGATCGTGGGTCGTGAATTTTGTATTTCCCATTTTCAGGCGTATAATAAGACCTATTCTCTCTCAAAGGTATTAACTGCATTTTTGGTTTTGTGTATATTTGTATATCAATCTTTGAATAGGCAGAAGTTATCATTCCGTGTTTAGCAACAACAACGATAGCAACAACAACAGCAACAACATCATGAACAACAACAAAAACAGCAAGCAGCAAACGATCTTGACGTTAACTTCAATCTGACCTTGTTTTGACCTTGAAAGTGTAGTATAGTTGCTGTTTGAGGTCCTAAACATTCTCTATCAGTCGTAAATATTTAAAGGCGTTTTGAATTGATTTGGAAATTTGCATCCTCTTTTGGGATTTAATGTCTTGGTTGTTATCACTTTCGTCTTTCAAACCATTTGATGAAATATCTAAATTGTAGGCAATACATCTATATTATAGACATTATTAAATAAACCTTTCCTTTCTAATAATCCATCTATATATGTTCTCTTTTTCTTAACATATATTCGGCTGTTGGTAGTATAATTTTCCCAAGGTTATAAATAATTTTATTTACGCGTACCTGTGTGTCCCACAATCGTTTTAATGAATTATTGATTATAAGTTAACCTAGTTAATAACTGAAACCTCAGGGGCCGATTTCACTAACACTTTGCGATCATAGCTAAAACCCAAATTTGTCACTAAACGTAAAATTGCTACACAAAGTAGCGATCGATTTTCCGTTTAGCGATGGATTTGGGCTTTAGTGATGATCGCAAAACGTTAGTGAATTCGGCCCGTGCTTGTGCACTGAGGCCTTCTGACGCGTTTTAATAAATACCCATTGTGAATTGAATTAATTTGAAAACCCAAGGAAGGTATAGTTGAAAATATTTAACCGTGCCAACCTTGGGCGGGGTTAGTTCAGTTGGTATAAGATTGTAACGAGCTCAACTGTCCGACGTGCCTGGTTGTCCGGGTGACCTGAGCACGCATGTCGCACGACAATGGACACATTTCGTTTGCTCTGCACCTGCGTCATGGTATGACATGTTTTGATCTTATTTTACATAATTTGATCCCCAGACGCAGTCAGACGAGATAATTATATTCATAACCATGCAGAAATATGAAGATCAACTACAATACCAGCCAGGCTTGTTTTTCAATTTTATTTGTCTTCAATCAATTTAAACAAATTAATAACAACGGGCTTTTATGGACTCACACTGGCGTGTGTGCGGTATGTGTAATGTCATGGCTTCTAACTAGCAAACTGATCAATCATTCAATTCATATCATATTTTTGTATCTATTTCATTTCGACGGTGAAAATGTAGAGTATAGTTGTGGTATGAGCTCCTAAACGTTTCCTCTCACTCTTGTAAATAATGAATGATGTTTTGATTTGATTTTAAATTGAGCTTTTGAATGCTTTTCGATTCCTCTTTTTTGTTTTATTACTTGGTTGTTATGACTTTCATTTTCTACATATTTCAAACCTTTTTATGGAATTTCCAAATTATAAATAATACCCAGTATACTTTCTCATTTTCTTCTGTTTGACTATTGGTAAAATAAATTATTGAAATAATGTTTCTCTTAATCTCCCTAGGTTATAAATAAATCTATTTCTACATTTACAGTACATGTATCCCACAATTGCAGTCATTTTTAATGAAGTGTTGAGTATTATACCGGGTGTCCCCCCCCCAAAAAAGAAAAAAAAAAAAAAAACGCAACACTTTGCGTCGGAACTATTATATAAAAATTAAACTGTTTATCACTTCAAGATTCAGATATGTGATAGAGTATTATGTCTTGGCTATCACCATGTAAGATTTGAGCAAAAATTGGACGAAAATTGAGTGAAAAAACTAAGACTGATTTACTCAACCTCAAAACCCAATCTTCATCTTTCTTTCATATACATTATAATGTATTGACCACTATGCGTGTTATCCTTGCAAATTTGTTTTTAAAGAGTACTCATTCAATTGGTCATATTTTCGCAAATGTTTGCCGATTTTGCTTAAATTCTACATGGTGATAGCCAAGACATGGTTTTATCACATATCTCAATTTTGAAATGATGAACAGTTTAATTTTAACGAAATTGGTCCCGACACAGTGTTGCGTTTTTTTCTGGGACACTCTGTAACTTACTTTAATCATGCAATTTGTCTCTGGCCTTCAGATTTGTTTTAATAACAAATACCAACTTTGAAATGAATTGATTTGAAAACGCAAGAAAGGTAATTGACAATTCTGAACCACGCCAACATTGGGCGGGATTAATTCAGTTTGTATAAGAGCCGGTGTAACGAGCTCAACTGCCCGGCGTGCCTTGCTGTCTGGATGACCTGAGCACGCATGTCGCGTGACAGTGGGTCAATTGTGTTTGCGGTGCACGTACGTGGTTCAACATGTTTTGCATTAAAGTTGGTCCCTGGACGCAGTAGTCAGGCGAGATATATAATAAGACCATACCAATATTCAAAACTCAGGTTATTACATTGATCGAACGTGAATATGATCCAGAAAACATGTCAGTCAGTGCTCAAATGGCGACCATTTCACTGTGTTCCATGAATTCTCGACTGGATCTACTCGATTCCTGCATAAACCTGATGAAAAGCATCTGGCCGCATTGTAAAGCGGATAGATTGCAACGACTCGCTGTTGAGGAGACAACCGGACTACCTTGCTCATTGATTCTTATCCAACATGGAGAGAATGTCCCAGATAAATTCATCGGGCACGTTCGCTTGGTACCAGTAACCAAACCTGACACGCCCAAGACTATGTATATTGAGTCGGTGTGCGTGGAGAAATCCATGCAAGGTATGGGTTACGGCAAGGAAATCATGCATTTCGCACAGAGATATGCTGCTATGACACTTGGCATCCAACAAATTTTCTTGGACTGCTTGGAGTCGGAGAGAGGTGCAGCTGGGATGGGAATCATCCACAACCTGGTTGGGAGACGTCGTATGATGGAGGTCCCAACCTACTAGCTGGAAATACTGAACAGAACCTTCACAAAACAGGATGTAGACGCCCTGATTCTACCGTAATGACATTGTTTCAATCAAACCACGGAGGTTTAGCTATTATCTACTGAGGAGAGCAGATCATGCATGGGTCAGGAAATTGTTCTTTTTTTGTATAATTCTCTCTCTCTCTCTCCCCCTCTCGATCTCTCTTTCGAAGGAAACTTTCATTTAGATTTTTTATTTTTTTGTGTATCAATGGTAATCGTAGTATTTCTGAAGCGATTTCACAAGAAGATCAAAGCGATGTACAGAACGTATAAACAAACAAGACAAAGACAGGGCCTATGGGAATAAACCTGATACAAGTCGTTTCCTAAAACTATTGACAGAGGGATATTTCCTGATGTTGATGGGGACAGAGTTCCACAGAATTTAATTTCAAAGAATTTTAGGATTGCATGTTTAAATGATTCACCACATTTCCTGTATTGATTTTAAGCCTGTAGGCCCGATCTTTGATTTGAAAAAGGTCACCATCAAGTGGTCAGTTTTAGGTTTCAATATAGATGGATGCTTAGCAGAGTAATGCGTGAGTACACCTGGGCTAAGGACACCATTTAAGGTATACCTTATGATCATAAAAAATAAGGGGGACAACGGACACGGATGACTGCATGGGAGCACAAACCGACCATATCAGTTTTCTATTGAATTGAATTGAATTGAATTGAGATTATATTTCGCATGCCTTCGTATCCACAATGGAGTCGTCACCGAAAACTTGACGTGTACACAAGGTTGGTATAGTACAAACTAATGCAGTCTCTTTGGGTAATAGGCCTAATAATAGTTGTTGACAATAATATTCTACAGACCATGGCCATGTTGCCATTATGCCATTTTGTATGGGCTTGAGTCGAAACTGCTTCACCAGGGGCCAATTTCACGGCCGTGCTTAGCACAAAAATTTGCTAAGCATGACATTTCATTCTTAATAAAGACAGGGTTAACAACCAAATTTCCACGTGTTGTGTATCACTTGTGATTGTCCTTTGAATATTGTTCACTGACCATGAACATCAGATGGATTTTTTAACTGTGGTTTGTTTTATTGGGCAAGACATTTTTGTGCTAAGCAAATTTTTGTGCTTAGCAGCGCCGTGAAATTGGCCTCTGGTGTTAGCATGGAGTATGCGTACGTGAGTCCTTTTCAACCTAAATACACGAAAAGTGGATGATGCATATTGAAAAGGAACTTCAGCTCAAATAGTCACTGCTCAATATGGCGACCATTTCACTGCGTTCCATGAATTCTCGACTGGATCTACTCGATTCCTGCATAAACCTTTTGGAAAGCATCTGGCCTCATTGCAGAGCGGATAGATTGCATCAACTCGCTGTCGAGGAGACAACCGGACTACCTTGCTCTTTGATTCTTATCCAACATGGAGAGAATGTCCCAGATAAAGTCATCGGGCACGTTCGCTTGGTACCAGTAACCAAACCTGACACGCCCAAGAGTGTGTATATTGAGGCATTGTGTGTCGAGAAATCCAGGCAAGCTATGGGCTACAGCAGGAAATTTATGCATTTGGCAGAGAGATATGTTGCTGTGGAACTGGGCATCCGACGACTTTTCATGGACTGCTTGGAGTCGAAGAGAAGTTATTTTGAGAGCTTGTCCTACAAGGAGTACCATGGGCCCAGGTTCGAAACAGTCGGTGCCAATCTGCTCAGGTCATACGACGAAGCGTACAGCTGGGACGGGAATCATCCACAACCTGGTTGGGAGACGGCGTATGATGGAGGTCCTATTCTGTCAAATGGGGCTATACAAGCGCTGGGTAGCATTCCGATGACGAAGGATCTACAGTCGTATGTTCAGGTGGAGAAACCTCTGGAACCGCCCAGTTCGAAATACTGAACAGAACCTTCACAACACAAGATGTAGACTCACAGATTCTGCTGTCAATGACATTTTCAATCAAACTACGGATGTTCATTTATTATCTACGAAGAAGAGCAGATCGTGGGTCGGGAATTTTGTATTTCCCATTTTCAGGCGTATAATAAGGCCTATTCTCTCTCAAAGGTAACTGCATTTTTGGTTTTGTGTATATTTGTATATCAATCTTTGAATAGGCAGAAGTTATCATTCCGTGTTTAGCAACAACAACGATAGCAACAACAACAGCATCAACATCATGAACAACAACAAAAACAGCAAGCAGCAAACGATCTTGACGTTAACTTCAATCTGACCTTGTTTTGACCTTGAAAGTGTAGTATAGTTTCTGTTTGAGGTCCTAAACATTCTCTATCAGTCGTAAATATTTAAAGGCGTTTTGAATTGATTTGGAAATTTGCATCCTCTTTTGGGGTTTAATGTCTTTGTTGTTATCACTTTCGTCTTTCAAACCATTCGATGAAATATCTAAATTGTAGGCAATACATCTATATTATAGACATTATTAAATAAACCTTTCCTTTCTAATAATCCATCTATATATGTTCTCTTTTTCTTAACATATATTCGGCTGTTTGTAGTATAATTTTCCCAAGGTTATAAATAATTTTATTTACGCGTACCTGTGTGTCCCACAATCGTTTTAATGAATTATTGATTATAAGTTAACCTAGTTAATAACTGAAACCTCAGGGGCCGATTTCACCAACACTTTGCGATCATAGCTAAAACCCAAATTTGACACTAAACGTAAAATTGCTACTCAAAGTAGCGATCGATTTTCCGTTAAGCGATGGATTTGGGCTTTAGTGATGATCGCAAAACGTTAGTGAATTCGGCCCGTGCTTGTGCACTGAGGCCTTCTGACGCGTTTTAATAAATACCCATTGTGAATTGAATTAATTTGAAAACCCAAGGAAGGTATAGTTGAAAATATTTAACCGTGCCAACATTGGGCGGGGTTAGCTCAGTTGGTATAAGATTGTAACGAGCTCAACTGTCCGACGTGCCTGGTTGTCCGGGTGACCTGAGCACGCATGTCGCACGGCAATGGACACATTTCGTTTGCTCTGCACCTGCGTCATGGTATGACATGTTTTGATCTTATTTTACATAATTTGATCCCCAGACGCAGTCAGACGAGATAATTATATTCATAACCATGCAGAAATATGAAGATCAACTACAATACCAGCCAGGCTTGTTTTTCAATTTTATTTGTCTTCAATCAATTTAAACAAATTAATAACAACGGGCTTTTATGGACTCACACTGGCGTGTGTGCGGTATGTGTAATGTCATGGCTTCTAACTAGCAAACTGATCAATCATTCAATTCATATCATATTTTTGTATCTATTTCATTTCGACGGTGAAAATGTAGAGTATAGTTGTGGTATGAGCTCCTAAACGTTTCCTCTCACTCTTGTAAATAATGAATGATGTTTTGATTTGATTTTAAATTGAGCTTTTGAATGCTTTTCGATTCCTCTTTTTTGTTTTATTACTTGGTTGTTATGACTTTCATTTTCTACATATTTCAAACCTTTTTATGGAATTTCCAAATTATAAATAATACCCAGTATACTTTCTCATTTTCTTCTGTTTGACTATTGGTATAATAAATTATTGAAATAATGTTTCTCTTAATCTCCCTAGGTTATAAATAAATCTATTTCTACATTTACAGTACATGTATCCCACAATTGCAGTCATTTTTAATGAAGTGTTGAGTATTATACCGGGTGTCGCCCCAAAAAAAGAAAAAAAAAAAAAAACGCAACACTTTGCGTCGGAACTATTATATAAAAATTAAACTGTTTATCACTTCAAGATTCAGATATGTGATAGAGTATTATGTCTTGGCTATCACCATGTAAGATTTGAGCAAAAATTGGACGAAAATTGAGTGAAAAAACTAAGACTGATTTACTCAACCTCAAAACCCAATCTTCATCTTTCTTTCATATACATTATAATGTATTGACCACTATGCGTGTTATCCTTGCAAATTTGTTTTTAAAGAGTACTCATTCAATTGGTCATATTTTCGCAAATATTTGCAGATTTTGCTTAAATTCTACATGGTGATAGCCAAGACATGGTTTTATCACATATCTCAATTTTGAAATGATGAACAGTTTAATTTTAACGAAATTGGTCCCGACACAGTGTTGCGTTTTTTTCTGGGACACTCTGTAACTTACTTTAATCATGCAATTTGTCTCTGGCCTTCAGATTTGTTTTAATAACAAATACCAACTTTGAAATGAATTGATTTGAAAACGCAAGAAAGGTAATTGACAATTCTGAACCACGCCAACATTGGGCGAGATTAATTCAGTTTGTATAAGAGCCGGTGTAACGAGCTCAACTGCCCGGCGTGCCTTGCTGTCCGGATGACCTGAGCACGCATGTCGCGTGACAGTGGGTCAATTGTGTTTGCGGTGCACGTACGTGGTTTAACATGTTTTGTATTAAAGTTGGTCCCTGGACGCAGTCAGGCGAGATATATAATACGACCATACCAAAATATGGCATACAAAACTCAGGTCATTACGCGGATCGAACGTGAATAGGATCCTGGATGAAAACATGTATTAAGTCAGTGCTCAAATGGCGACCACTTCACTGTGTTCCATGAATTCTCGACTGGATCTACTCGATTCGTGCGTAAACCTGATAAAAAAGCATCTGGTCGCATTGTAAAGCGGATAGATTGCATCGGACTCGCTGTCAAGGAGACAACCGGACTGCTCTTTGATTCTTATCCAACATGGAGAGAATGTCCCAGATAAAGTCATCGGGCACGTTCGCTTGGTACCAGTAACCAAACCTGACACGCCCAAGACTATGTATATTGAGTCGTTGTGCGTGGAGAAATCCATGCAAGGTATAGGTAACGGCAAGGAAATCATGCATTTCGCACACAAATATGCTGCTACGACACTTGGCATCCAACAAATTTTCTTGGACTGCTTAGAGTCGAAGAGAGGTTTCTATGAGGGCTTGTCCTACAAGGAGTACCATGGGCCAAGGTTCGAAACAGTCGGTGCCAATCTGCTCAGGCCTTATGACTATAAGTGCAGCTGGGACGGGAATCATTCACAACCTGGTTGGGAGACGGCGTATGGTAGAGATCCTATTCTATCAATAGAGGTTGTACGACCGGTAGATTCCATTGCAATGGTGACAGATCTACAGTGGTATGTCCAGCTGGAAAGTTTTGCAACCTACTAGCTGAAAATACTGAACAGAACCTTCACAACACAAGATGTAGACTCCTATAGATTCTACTGTCAATGACATTGTTTCAATCGAACCATGGAGGTTTAGCTATTATCTACGAAGGCGAGCAGATCATGCATGGGTCAGGAAATTGTTCTTTTATTTGTATAACTCCCCCCCCCTCTCTCTCTCTCTCGAAGGAAACTTTTTTTTTGGTATCAATGGTAATCGTAGTATTTCTGAAGCGACTTCACAAGAAGATCAAAGCGATGTGCAGAACGTATAAACAAACAAGACAAAGACAGTGGCTATGGGAATAAACATGATACAAGTCGTTTCCTAAAACTATTGACAGAGGGATATTTCCTGATGTTGACTGGGACAGAGTTCCACAGAATTCAATTTCAAAGAATTTTAGGATTGCATGTTTAAATGATTCACCACATTTCCTGTATTGATTTTAAGCCTGTAGGCCCGATCTTTGATTTGAAAAAGGTCACCATCAAGTGGTCAGTTTTAAGTTTCAATATAGATGGATGCTTAGTTGTATGTTTTGTATATACGGAATGTTGGTAAAGATATGAACCTATATCTCTTTTGATAACTTTACCACCAACGTATACAGAGATGTGTGGGTTGCAATCGTGGACTCACAACTCAGGACTAAACATCATACGTCAGCTAAAATTGTGCAACACACAGAGAATGTAGAATAAAATAGGACAACCTTCATGGAACAATAGCAGAGCAATGCATGAGTACACCTGGGCTAAGGACACCATTTAAGGTATACCTTATGATCATAAAAAATAAGGGGGACAAAGGACACGGATGACTGCATGGGAGCACAAACCGACCATATCTGTTTTCTATTGAATTGAATTGAGTTGATTATATTTCGCTTGCCTTCGTATCCACAATGGAGTCGTCACCGAAAACTTGACGTGTACACAAGGTTGGTATAGTACAAACTAATGCAGTCTCTTTGGGTATAGGCCTAATAATAGTTGTTGACAATAATATTCTACAGACCATGGCCATGTTGCCATTATGCCATTTTGTATGGGCTTGAGTCGAAACTGCTTCACCAGGCGTAAGCATGGAGTATGCGTACGTGAGTCCTTTTCAACCTAAATACACGAAAAGTGGATGATGCATATTGAAAAGGAACTTCAGCTCAAATAGTCACTGCTCAATATGGCGACCATTTCACTGCGTTCCATGAATTCTCGACTGGATCTACTCGATTCCTGCATAAACCTTTTGGAAAGCATCTGGCCTCATTGCAGAGCGGATAGATTGCATCGACTCGCTGTCGAGGAGACAACCGGACTACCTTGCTCTTTGATTCTTATCCAACATGGAGAGAATGTCCCAGATAAAGTCATCGGGCACGTTCGCTTGGTACCAGTAACCAAACCCGACACACCCAAGAGTGTGTATATTGAGTCATTATGCGTGGAGAAATCCAGACAGGGCTACAGCAGGAAATTTATGCATTTGGCAGAGAGATATGGTGCTGTGGAACTGGACATCCGACGACTTTTCATGGACTGCTTGGAGTCGAAGAGAAGTTATTTTGAGAGCTTGTCCTACAAGGAGTACCATGGGCCCAGGTTCGAAACAGTCGGTGCCTATCTGCTCAGGCCTTATGACTATAAGTGCAGCTGGGATGGGAATCATCCACAACCTGGTTGGGAGACGGCGTATGATGGAGGTCCTATTCTGTCAGAAGAGGATTTACGAGCGCTAGGTTACATCACTATGATGAAGGATCTACAGTCCTATGTTCAGGTTGAGAAACCTATGAAACCGCCCAGTTCGAAATACTGAACAGAACCTTCACAACAACACAAGATGTAGACTCACAGATTCTGCTGTCAATGACATTATCAATCAAACCACGGATGTTCATTTATTATCTACGAAGAAGACCAGATCGTGGGTCGGGAATTTTGTATTTTCTTTTTTATTTGTATAATAAGGCCTATTCTCTCTGAAAGGTAACAGCATTTTTGGTTTTGTGTATATTTATTTGTATATCAATCTTTGAATGGGCAGAAGTTATCATTCCGTGTTGAGCAACAACAACGATAGCAACAACAACAGCAACAACATCATGAACAACAACAACAAAAACAGCAAGCAGCAAACGATCTTGACGTTAACTTCAATCTGACCTTGTTTTGACCTTGAAAGTGTAGTATAAATAATACCCAGTATACTTTCTCATTTTCTTCTGTTTGACTATTGGTATAATAAATTATTGAAATAATGTTTCTCTTAATCTCCCTAGGTTATAAATAAATCTATTTCTACATTTACAGTACATGTATCCCACAATTGCAGTCATTTTTAATGAAGTGTTGAGTATTATACCGGGTGTCCCCCCCAAAAAAGAAAAAAAAACAAAAAACGCAACACTTTGCGTCGGAACTATTATATAAAAATTAAACTGTTTATCACTTCAAGATTCAGATATGTGATAGAGTATTATGTCTTGGCTATCACCATGTAAGATTTGAGCAAAAATTGGACGAAAATTGAGTGAAAAAACTAAGACTGATTTACTCAACCTCAAAACCCAATCTTCATCTTTCTTTCATATACATTATAATGTATTGACCACTATGCGTGTTATCCTTGCAAATTTGTTTTTAAAGAGTACTCATTCAATTGGTCATATTTTCGCAAATGTTTGCCGATTTTGCTTAAATTCTACATGGTGATAGCCAAGACATGGTTTTATCACATATCTCAATTTTGAAATGATGAACAGTTTAATTTTAACGAAATTGGTCCCGACACAGTGTTGCGTTTTTTTCTGGGACACTCTGTAACTTACTTTAATCATGCAATTTGTCTCTGGCCTTCAGATTTGTTTTAATAACAAATACCAACTTTGAAATGAATTGATTTGAAAACGCAAGAAAGGTAATTGACAATTCTGAACCATGCCAACATTGGGCGGGATTAATTCAGTTTGTATAAGAGCCGGTGTAACGAGCTCAACTGCCCGGCGTGCCTTGCTGTCCGGATGACCTGAGCACGCATGTCGCGTGACAGTGGGTCAATTGTGTTTGCGGTGCACGTACGTGGTTTAACATGTTTTGTATTAAAGTTGGTCCGTGGACGCAGTCAGGCGAGATATATAATATGACCATACCAAAATATGGCATACAAAACTCAGGTCATTACGCGGATCGAACGTGAATAGGATCCTGGATGAAAACATGTATTAAGTCAGTGCTCAAATGGCGACTATTTCACTGTGTTCCATGAATTCTCGACTGGATCTACTCGATTCGTGCGTAAACCTGATGAAAAGCATCTGGTCGCATTGTAAAGCGGATAGATTGCATCGGACTCGCTGTCAAGGAGACAACCGGACTGCTCTTTGATTCTTATCCAACATGGAGAGAATGTCCCAGATAAATTCATCGGGCACGTTCGCTTGGTACCAGTAACCAAACCTGACACGCCCAAGACTATGTATATTGAGTCGTTGTGCGTGGAGAAATCCATGCAAGGTATGGGTAACGGCAAGGAAATCATGCATTTCGCACACAAATATGCTGCTACGACACTTGGCATCCAACAAATTTTCTTGGACTGCTTAGAGTCGAAGAGAGGTTTCTATGAGGGCTTGTCCTACAAGGAGTACCATGGGCCAAGGTTCGAAACAGTCGGTGCCAATCTGCTCAGGCCTTATGACTATAAGTGCAGCTGGGACGGGAATCATTCACAACCTGGTTGGGAGACGGCGTATGGTAGAGATCCTATTCTATCAATAGAGGTTGTACGACCGGTAGATTCCATTGCAATGGTGACAGATCTACAGTGGTATGTCCAGCTGGAAAATTTTGCAACCTACTAGCTGAAAATACTGAACAGAACCTTCACAACACAAGATGTAGACTCCTATAGATTCTACTGTCAATGACATTGTTTCAATCGAGCCATGGAGGTTTAGCTATTATCTACGAAGGCGAGCAGATCATGCATGGGTCAGGAAATTGTTCTTTTATTTGTATAACTCTCCCCCCCCCCTCTCTCTCTCTCTCGAAGGAAACTTTTTTTTTGGTATCAATGGTAATCGTAGTATTTCTGAAGCGACTTCACAAGAAGATCAAAGCGATGTGCAGAACGTATAAACAAACAAGACAAAGACAGTGGCTATGGGAATAAACATGATACAAGTCGTTTCCTAAAACTATTGACAGAGGGATATTTCCTGATGTTGACTGGGACAGAGTTCCACAGAATTCAATTTCAAAGAATTTTAGGATTGCATGTTTAAATGATTCACCACATTTCCTGTATTGATTTTAAGCCTGTAGGCCCGATCTTTGATTTGAAAAAGGTCACCATCAAGTGGTCAGTTTTAAGTTTCTGCATGCTTTGTTGTAAGTTTTGTATATACTGATGTTTGGTAAAGATATGAACCTATATCTCTTTTGATAACTTTACCACCAACGTATACAGAGATGTGTGGGTTGCAATCGTGGACTAACAACTCAGGACTAAACATCATACGTCAGCTTAATGTGCAACACAGAGAGAAGCTAGTAATGTAGTATTAAGGAATGTAGAATAAAATAGGACAACCTTCATGGACCAATAGCAGAGCAATGCGTGAGTACACCTGGGCTAAGGACACCATTTAAGGTATACCTTATGATCATAAAAATTAAGGGGGACAGAGGACACGGATGACTGCATGGGAACACAAACCGACCATATCAGTTCTCCATTGAATTGAGTTGATTATATTTCGCTTGCCTTCGTATCCACAATGGAGTCGTCACCGAAAACTTGACGTGTACACAAGGTTGGTATAGTACAAACTAATGCAGTCTCTTTGGGTAATAGGCCTAATAATAGTTGTTGACAATAATATTCTACAGACCATGGCCATGTTGCCATTATGCCATTTTGTATGGGCTTGAGTCGAAAAGTGGATGATGCATATTGAAAAGGAACTTCAGCTCAAATAGTCACTGCTCAATATGGCGACCATTTCACTGTGTTCCATGAATTCTCGACTGGATCTACTCGATTCGTGCGTAAACCTTTTGGAAAGCATCTGGCCGCATTGTAGAGCGGATAGATTGCATCAACTCGCTGTCGAGGAGACAACCGGACTACCTTGCTCTTTGATTCTTATCCAACATGGAGAGAATGTCCCAGATAAAGTCATCGGGCACGTTCGCTTGGTACCAGTAACCAAACCTGACACGCCCAAGAGTGTGTATATTGAGGCATTGTGTGTCGAGAAATCCAGGCAAGCTATGGGCTACAGCAGGAAATTTATGCATTTGGCAGAGAGATATGTTGCTGTGGAACTGGACATCCGACGACTTTTCATGGACTGCTTGGAGTCGCAGAGAAGTTATTTTGAGAGCTTGTCCTACAAGGAGTACCATGGGCCCAGGTTCGAAACAATCGGTGCCAATCTGCTCAGGTCATACGACGAAGCGTACAGCTGGGACGGGAATCATCCACAACCTGGTTGGGAGACGGCGTATGATGGAGGTCCTATTCTGTCAGAAGATGAAAAACAAGCGCTGGGTGGCATCGCTATGATGAAGGATCTACAGTCGTATTTTCAGGTGGAGAAACCTCTGGAACCGCCCAGTTCGAAATACTGAACAGAACCTTCACAACACAAGATGTAGACTCACAGATTCTGCTGTCAATGACATAATCAATCAAACCACGGATGTTCATTTATTATCTACGGAGAAGAGCAGATCGTGGGTCGGGAATTTTGTATTTCCTTTTTTATTTGTATACTAAGGCCTATTCTCTCTCAAAGGTAACTGCATTTTTGGTTTTGTGTATATTTGTATATCAATCTTTGAATGGGCAGAAGTTATCATTCCGTGTTTAGCAACAACAACGATAGCAACAACAACAGCAACAACATCATGAACAACAACAACAAAAACAGCAAGCAGCAAACGATCTTGACGTTAACTTCAATCTGACCTTGTTTTGACCTTGAAAGTGTAGTATAGTTGCTGTTTGAGCTCCTTATTAAACATTCTCTATCAGTCGTAAATATTTAAAGGTGTTTTGAATTGATTTAGAAATTTGCATCCTCTTTTGGGGTTTAATGTCCTGGTTGTTATCACTTTCGTCTTTCAAACCATTTTTTGAAATATCTAAATTACAATACATCTATATAAGAGATATTATTAAATAAACCTTTCCTTCCTAATAATCCATCTATAGGCCTATATATATTCTCTCTTTCTTAACAGATATTTGGCTGTTGGTAGTATAATTTTCCCAAGGTTATAGATAAGTATTTTTTACGCGTAGATGTATATCCCACAATCGTTTTAATGATTGTTTGATTATAAGTTAACCTATTTAACTGAAACCTCAGGGGCCGATCTCACTAACACTTTGAGATCATAGCTAAAACCCAAATCTTTCGCTAAACGTAAAATTTCTACACAAAGCTAGTAGCGATCGATTTTCCGTTTAGCGATCGATTTTCCGTTTAGCGATGGATTTGGGCTTTAGCGATGATTGCAAAGCGTTAATAGTGAATTCAGCCCGTGCTTGTGCGCTGAGGCCTTCTGACGTGTTTGAATAAATACCCATTGTGAATTGAATTGATTTGAAAACCCAAGGAAGGTAGCTGACAATTTTTGAACCGTGCCAACATTGGGCGGGGTTAGTTCAGTTGGTATAAGATTGTAACTAGCTCAACTGTCCGACGTGCCTGGCTGTCCGGGTGACCTGAGCACGCATGTCGCACGACAATGGACCCATTTCGTTTGCTCTGCACCTGCGTCATGGTATGACATGTTTTGATCTTATTTTACATCATTTGATCCCCAGACGCAGTCAGACGAGATAATATATTCATAACCATGCAGAAATATGAAGACCAACTACAATACCAGCCAGGCTTGTTTTTCGGTTTTTGTTTGTCATCAATCATTTTATACAAATTAACAACAACGGGCTTTTATGGACTCATGTGGACGTTGAACAAGCTTTTTATTCATCATAGTTAAACTGAGAAGTTTACCATTTAGTTAACAGTCAGTGCTTGGTATATACATGTATAGTTGGAAAGCACAGTTGGTAATAGGTTTGTAATGCTAGTATATATGAATTGAAATAATTTGAAATGTTCAAGAAGTAAACCTATGCATGGAAAGTGAGTTTTACAAACTCGTTATTACTTGTAAAAATGGCTTCAATTTATTCACTAAAGTAATATTACGTGGTGATTGTTTTCTGATTCTTCATTAAAATGAGAGAAAAAGTTATCCCCTGTGACCTTTTGACTACTTTTTTCTTTGCTTTACAAAAAGTGAAACTATGATGGAAGCGATGATCTGTTCATCTGGTATTGGCCTCAGCCCTCTCGTCATGAAACAATGCTGTTCATAAGCAGAAGGCAGTACATTAGCGTCTGAAAATGAACATCAATTGGGAAATATAGGGAACAAAGAACAAATTAGAGTCAGACATGTCGATGTCTCCCAAAGGTATCCTAGCTAGAAGTTACCTTCTGAGACATTTGTCTGTCCGTATTTTAATAGAAACAGACAATGTTATCATCAAATAACCACAAGGGAAACTGACAGAAATGAAGGTTATTGAAAAGTGAACAAAGAAAAGTTTACTGGAGCGGGACTCGAACAGGAAATGAAAATTATGTCAATTTCAAGTTCATTGGTTTTGATGATGTTTACAAATGGATGTGAGTAAAGTTTTGTGCACAATTCCCTATGGGAATGTCTCCTACTATATCATCAGAAAGACAATATTTTGAAGGAGGCATATTTCTCCCACATTTTGACTTGGACCATAGGATCATCCCCCAAATTTTGTTCTGAACAAAATCCTCGTATCAAGTTTTCAACCAACGCATATTGATTTCGTCCTCTTAACCCATACACTTCTGTTTTAGAGGATGCAGTGCGTCTATAATGTGCAAAGTTGGTCAAACATCATCAATGCTACATGAGGCGTATAGTTACTTTTTTTGCTGCCAACCCTACACCAACAGTGTCGGTATACAGTCTAATGGTTATACATTATAATCATCAAATAACCACAAGGGAAATAATAATAATAATAATAATAATATGGACATTTATAGTGCGCCTTTTCCAAAAAAGTGATCAAAGGCGCATTACAAAAAAATACAAGTAAATCAATTAAAGTTAAACAATAAAAAGAAAAAAAGGAAACAGAAGAAGACAGTACTTAGAAGAAAGTTAGAAATATAGGTCACCATGCCAGTGCCCAAACCGCAGTATGGGGATACGTCTGTCCCGTCAACGGGTAACTAATTAATTAAGCCTAAAACCCGTCGACATCGGTAATGTCTTGATCTTTTCCGGGGACAGACGCCTCTAACCATACCTACGTAATTATCACTCTAACTACCTGACACGGTGACCTACGAAATGTAGAGAATAGAAAAAAAGGAATACAGGAACTTATTTATGCTGACTGAATTTAAAGTCATTGAAAGTGAGCTATGAAAATTGACTGGATTGACTGATTCATTAAAACGATTGTGGGACACACATGTTCGAATACAAAATATTTATTTATAACCTTGGGAAAATTATAATACCAACAGCCGAATATACGTTAATAAAAAGAGAACATATATAGATGGATTATTAGGAAGGAAAGGTTTATTAATAATATCTCTAATATAGATGTATTGTAATTTAGATATTTCATCAAATGGTTTGAAAGACGAAAGTGATAACAACCAAGACATTAAACCCCAAAAGAGGATGCAAATTTCCAAATCAATTCAAAACGCCTTTAAATATTTACGACTGATAGAGAATGTTTAGGACCTCAAACAGCAACTATACTACACTTTCAAGGTCAAAACAAGGTCAGATTAAAGTTAACGTCAAGATCGTTTGCTGCTTGCTGTTTTTGTTGTTGTTGTTCATGATGTTGTTGCTGTTGTTGTTGCTATCGTTGTTGTTGCTAAACACGGAATGATAACTTCTGCCTATTCAAAGATTGATATACAAATATACACAAAACCAAAAATGCAGTTACCTTTGAGAGAGAAAAGGCCTTATTATACAAATAAAAAAGGAAATACAAAATTCCCGACCCACGATCTGCTCTTCTTCGTAGATAATAAATGAACATCCGTGGTTTGATTGAAAATGTCATTGACAGCAGAATCTGTGAGTCTACATCTTGTGTTGTGAAGGTTCTGTTCAGTATTTCGAACTGGGCGGTTCCAGAGGTTTCTCCACTTCAAAATACGACTGTAGATCCTTCATCATAGCAATGTAACCTAGCGTTCGTAAAGCCTCTTCTGACAGAATAGGACCTCCATCATACGCCGTCTCCCAACCAGGTTGTGGATGATTCCCGTCCCAGCTGCACTTATAGTCATAAGGCCTGAGCAGATTGGCACCGACTGTTTCAAACCTGGGTCCATGGTACTCTTTGTAAGACAAGCCCTCATAGAAACCTCTCTTCGACTCTAAGCAGTCCAAGAAAATTTGTTGGATGCCAAGTGTCATAGCAGCATATTTGTGTGCGAAATGCATGATTTCCTTGCCGTAACCCATAGCTTGCCTGGATTTCTCCACACATAATGACTTAATAAATACACACTCTTGGGCGTGTCAGGTTTGGTTACTGGTACCAAGCGAACGTGCCCGATGACTTTATCTGGGACATTCTCTCCATGTTGGATAAGAATCAAAGAGCAAGGTAGTCCGGTTGTCTCCTCGACAGCGAGTCGATGCAATCTATCCGCTCTACAATGCGGCCAGATGCTTTTCATCAGGTTTACGCACGATTCGAGTAGATCCAGTCGAGAATTCATGGAACACAGTGAAATGGTCGCTATATTGAACAGTGACTTACATGTTACTATTAAGGCTCATTGCCACGTTCGATGAACATTATGACCCACGTTTAGTGTATTTAACATAATGTATAACCATTAGACTGTATACCGATACTGTTGGTGTATGGTTGTCATACCATGACGCACGTGCAGAGCAAACGAAATGGGTCCATTGTCGTGTGACCTGCGTGTTCAGGTCACCCGGACAGCCAGGAACGTCGGACAGTTGACCTAGTTACAATCTTATACGAACTGAACTAACCCCGCCGAATGTTGGCACGGTTCAAAAATTGTCAGCTACCTTCCTTGGGTTTTCAAATCAATTCAATTCACAATGGGTATTTATTCAAACACGTCAGAAGGCCTCAGCGCACAAGCACGGGCTGAATTCACCATTAACGCTTTGCAATCGTCGCTTAAGCCCAAATCCATCGCTAAACGGAAAATCGATCGCTAAACGGAAAATCGATCGCTACTAGCTTTGTGTAGCAATTTTACGTTTAGCGAAAGATTTGGGTTTTAGCTATGATCGCAAAGTGTTAGTGAAATCGGCCCCTAATATTTTCATTAAAGGTTAACTTATAATAAATAATTCATAAAAACGATTGTGGGATACACATGTACGCGTAAAAAATAATTTATTTATAACCTTGGGAAAATTATAATACCAACAGCCAAATATCTGCTGAGAAAAAGAGAACATATACAGGATGGCCCCCAAAAAACGCAACACTTTGTGTTTGAACTATAAATATTAATAATGATTATCACTTCAAAATTCAGATATGTGATACAGCGATGTCTTGGCTATCACCATGTAAAATTTGAGCAAAATTGGACTGAAATTTAATGACAAAACTAAGACTGAATTACCCAACCTCAAAACCCGATTTTCATCATAATCTTTCATACACATTATGTGTATGTGTGTATTGACCACTTATGTGTAATCCTTTGTTTTTAAGGTGTGCTCTTTCTAGCGCTCCGCACTTGCGCTAAAAATAGCACCGGACCTAAGACAAACATTGCAACCATGAACACGTGAGTGGGTGTGCTCTTGTATTGCCTAACTTTAGAGGACCGAAACCTGAAAACACACCAATTCTCCGAGGACGAAATTGTCTACCGAGGACAAAACACTCGTCCTCGAAAGTAAAATTGCCGCCAGTGAAGAAAGCATGCCGGAAAATCACCTTTTATCGTCTTTCCGAGGTCGTCCTCGAAAGCGCGATGAAATGTGAATTTAGCGTGGGCCACTGAACACAATTCCATTACATGACAAACACGAGTCCACAAACACACATCGCGTCGGGAACCAGCCGTGCTTGATTGCGTTACGTGTAGTATGCAGGGCACCAGTTTTAGTCGGGCGCTTGCTAAGTACATCGATATCAAGGAAATAGGCCTGGAGGAGCTGTGTAACCAGTCCTGGCCATGCGTTGATTCCGCGCTAAATAAATCCACGCCGTGGTAGCGCTCCGAGGATTGGGAATTAAAAGTAGGCTATACATCGCAGCAAACTGGAACATGTATCAGTAAGTACATTATTCATTAAATACTCACCTTTTAGTCTAGTTTTACTGATGATGTCGGCCAATTATATCCGTTTTCGACCCTTAATAAATAGTGTACGTGTAACGTTAGGCGGTTTAGGTCTAACTTAGGCTAGGCCTACCAGTAGTCATGGTAGTAATAGTATAGTACTAGTACTATAGTACAGTAGCTGAGTAGTACTAGTAGGCCCGTTGCAACGAATCTTGGAATCGTCGGATTTGCAAATCCGGTGCGACGAAACTAGGAATCCCAGTTTCGTTGATGGATTTTCAAATCCGTTCTTGTGTTCAGAGATTTTCGTGGTCAGGTTAAAAAGGCATTATTTTCAGTATATTGGTTTATTTAGTTGTTGTTTATTAGATTTGTGGCAAAAAACAACAACTTGGGTGAAATTTAATCATTTCGATGGACAGCGAGGCTAAAATTTTAAAAACACATCGCCCACGGCCCACGTTCACGTCTGTTCACGTTCATTTGTTTTTGTTTACTTAACATCAACAATGTGATGGGACTGGCAACGAGTCCACTTAACAGATTTGCAAATTCGGTACCGAAATTAGGAATCGGATGATAGAGGGCGTTTATGATCTAGTTTCGTCGAATTCGTAGATTCGTTGCAACAGGCCTACCATGCCACTGTACCAGTACTCCAGTAGGCCTAGTAGTAGTAGTAGTACATGCACTCCCAGCCTACGAATACGATACGAGTAGTGGGGTAACAGTAACAGTTAGCCTTAGTCTAAAATCGGTAGCAACTACCACCATGACTTTATTGACAACACCATTAACTGTCACTACTCGTATCGTATTCGTAGGCTGGAAGTGGTACTAACTATACTGTACTACTGAGTACTGGTACAGTGGTAGGCCTATAGTTTTAGTCCACAGGATTATTTTCAGTTTTTAAATAGCTTCTACAGTTCCAAAATGAGATTTGTTATTTAAAGCAAATGTTCCTGAGTCCTGACAACCCTAGATTGAACATATTTTTACAATTTTTTAGCATAAAAATACAATTTCCTTACCCACTTGTTGTGAACTTAACACAGCCTGTCAGTTGCGCGATGCCATTTTGTCCTGAGTACCAGGCAGTTTTACCCCATAATTTCCCTCAAAAATCAAAGCCCTGCCCTCTTTCCACAAATTTAACCTTGCTCATATTCAAGAGGACATCACAACCAACATATTTAGGTGAATTGCTTAACTGTAGAAGCTATAAATTGTCTGAAAATAATCATGTCGACTAAAAGATACTAACCCCTAGTTGTTACTTTTTGTTAGGCCTAACATAATTTACTAGGCCTATTCCATTTTGGGGATTGTGATAAGACGGGATCCCAAAAACACATTGATTATTATACCTCTCTGATATCTTCTACTCTTCAAAACGATACTTTTGACTTTCAGCAAATGTTCCTGGGTACTTAAAATCCTAGATTGAAGAAATTTGTGCAACATTTCATTGTAAAAATGCAATTTTCTTACGCGCTTCTTGCAAACTTGAAAACAGCCCGTCTGATCACGTGAGGCTATTTTGTCTGGTCTGGTTAGTCTAGTGCCCAGACCCAACAGATAAAGACTCTTGAAAATGTCAGAGTGGAAACCAGACTATTCTCGTCTGTGGCCGTCCGTGCGGCCGTGAAATGTTCCATCTTCGTTACTGTTTTTACCCCATTAATTTCCCTCAAAAATCAAAGCCCTGCCCTCTTTCCACAAAACTAACCTTGCTAATAATGTAGAAGAGGACACAACCAAGGTATGTTTAGGTAAGTAACTTCTCAAAAGCAGTTTTCCTTTCCTTTATAGTTTTGGTACCCGTCTTATCACAATCCCCTTATTTTTAGTACTAGCCTGGTAACATCTGAACATGGTGTAGGTGGCAGTGTCAGTCTGTCGGTGATTAACTTTTAGTTTTAACGTATTGGTATATTATAGGCCTAGGGGCCTAAGTGTTGTTAACTTGGTTAGTGTTAGGGCCTACTGTTTTACTCCGAGTAACTTGGATCCGTTTTTCAACATTTGGATATGATATTATGATCTGCCGAACTATCGCCAGATCATATCCAAAAAAATATCATTTTATAATATCATTTGGGAGCAGTAGAACTTAACTTAGCTGTACTCAAAGTTGCTTTCCTTTCCTATACCTTTATAGTTTTAGAAACCACTTCACTTGTCCTTTCCAGTTTTGGGAACCACTATAATTCCTCATGTCCTTATGTACTTTTGCTAATCCTCTCTATCTTGAAGATTTCAAATGTAGGCCCTAGGCAAGCCCCACACATGTAAAATCGGTCTCTGTCCAGTCACCATTCACAGACAGATTTTAAAAGAGAGCCATCTACAGCCCTATGTTTGAGGCTAGTAGCCCCAAATAATTTCATGTTGCAAATCATTTCGCCTTCTCGATGGACGACGTGACAAAATTCAACATGTTTGCAAACTTGCCATAGCTGTACAAAATACATACTTTTATTGATTGATTGTGTTGTTTCCACTACATTCAGCAATATCTTTCAATGTTTATGAAACGTTGGGTACAAATTAGATACAAATTGTGGTTATTTTGTACGCCTGACTTTGATGGCTCTCCATAGTTTTCGCCATGCTGGTTGGCAAAAAGTCGGGCTGTGACATTGCAAAAGAAAGGTCTATTGCTTTCCTGCTTATGACTGATGCAAGAACGGTCTCAATGGGAACCAGTTTTATATGGCACCAAAATAACATATAATTATGCCTGTCGCGTCGGGTGTCCTGAAATCACACTCACGTAGCGCTGCCTCGCTGGTACTCATCATTTTTAAATATGCCGACGTCCACTGTCGGCATATCAATTCCACAATGTGAAAAAGCAAAGTTTAAGTTTGAAAGTTTTACTGAAGTTGTCCTGTCTTAATATTCAAATTGAAAGTTTGTGACAATTCTGCTCTTTGGATCTCGGCAGTAAGTAACTTTGCAAAAAGTTGTTTTATTTTCCTTTATAGCTATCGTACAAATTCAAGTAACCCTTACCGAACTATTATTAGGCCCATATGCATGCTGTTAAACAAGATTTAATCCGAAATTCAAAAATGGTGGCCTCTGGAAATTGGTCACAACATCAGCACAAAAATGATAAATGTTGATAGGCCTTACCGCCTACAACAGTGCTCGCACATACATTGTGAGAACTTCCCACACGCTGCGCAAGAATGGTTTGCCATGAAAGCTCCATAACTTATGACAGTACTAGGGCCTACTACTAGTACTTTCCCTGTGGTTTCTCAAACTCAATTGCAGACATTCGGTACACAGATAGTTGTGAATATTGCCAAAAAAAGAACACTTTTAAGCCATTTTCTGGAAGTGGAAGTCCCTTTGCCCACTCTACATTATAAGGGAACAGGTCAACTCGTAGTCAAACTTTGCCAAACTTTGAGGCCTTTTTGAGCTGCACCTATCATCCAAAAACCTGAAACTCTGCATACAATGCAAATTCACGGCTAGGATAACCTGTGCATAAACCTGACAACAGTAAAATCCATGAAAAAAAAAACTGAAATCATATTTCATTTTTTCATAAATTAAAAAGTGAAAAGGTTTAAAACATCTCAATTTATTATGATAGGATGATAGGATGCCAGGATGGTAAGTGAGAATTTGTCAAGAGAGTCTGTAACTATAAACTAGGCTTGCCCTTGACTATTGCCCTGCATATAGAGTCTGTGTCTCTGAAATAATGATAATGCTAGGGAGAAAGACTGATTTTGCATAGTGCAAATGGCAATTAGAAGTCTTATCCTAAAACATGTACAAAATGTACTCTCTGAAGGGGACATGATTTTCATTGTCCATGATTGTTACATGATTTACATTCAAATAAAAAAACATGTACAGTGTCATTGTCTTACTGTATTAAATTACTTATTATTGTATATTATGAAAATCAGTATTTCAGTAATGTAGTTTATACATTTTTTTGTTTCCCCACCCTTTATTTATTGTAGACGAAAGTTAAGGAAACGCGTCAAACAGGATGAAAACAGTCATGTACGAGAGGCAAAGAGGAACCGAGGTGACCATGAAATGAATTCTATGTCAAGGAGACTCCGTGGAAAGGTACATGTTAGGGACATACATGTATGTACTGTATTTTTCGGAACGTACCATTATTACCGTAAGCAAAATGAAAAGTTTAATGCACCGCTGTGTAATCGTTCCGGCGTAAACAGCGAGCCCTGGCACTGGCAGCAATCCACGCTGTGTCGTACGACTCATACCACAACAAATCAGTGTCCTAAAACATGAAGAAAATTGTTCATCATCGTAAATGCCCGTGCATTGAAACTATATAATAATTGGTCATTGCTTGCACTGACTAGTCTTCTTATCAAGTCCATTATTTGTTCACCCTTACTCAGGCGCGGTTCTAGAGCCAAAATTTTGGGGGGGCTAGAAGAGCCATTATTTTTTGGGGGGGCTAGAAGACCCAATATTTTGGGTTCTTCTAACACTCTCTTCTGCTATGTCTTATTAGGGGTAGAAAAACATGCACATTATAGGCCACACAACGCGTTTTTATGTAATTGGCACTTAATAACTGAAAAAATCCAGTATTTTCAATAATTTTTTTTTTCACTTGCATTTTTTTGGGGGGGCTAGACAAAATTTTGGGGGGGCTACAGCCCCCCCTAGCCCCCCCCCCCGTAGAACCGCGCCTGCCCTTACTTCTGTGGCTAAATATAGACATGTACATGGACTTGTTTTGTCTATTTACTGACTGATATCATTTGACACGTACAAATAACTAATTTTCATAAAATCCTCATAAAGCCCAACTGGAACCCAACTGTTTGCCGAATGTCTCACGGAATTACTGGAGTTGCCACAAATATTTCTTGAGGTGTTTGCATTTAAGTCGCGTGTTCTTTGTCAGTCTGTGTATGTTGACTGAGCAAAGTTAGCCATGGTACACACAGGTTGCCCACATGTTGCAGTCAAATTACTGTTTTATTTGGTCATTTGGCGAATTTGAGTGATCGAAGGAGGAGATGCATTTTTGGAACCCCTTATTATTATTATGATGTCCTACATTACGTACTTGCATATGTACGTATGCAAATTGGATTTGCTCTTCAATTCATGTGTAGTGTGAATTGGCCTGATTACTATGAAAATAGTCTTTGGGAAAAAGAAATGTTGTTGCAAGAAATGCACATGTCCCATTGCAGTACAGACTTATACATCACAATGACTCTAGTGGACGTTCGTCTGTAAGTTATTGAAACAGAGTGAATTTTGCATAAGAGAGTAAATACTAAAAAGAAGTACATTATATTTCTTCCATAGGTCGGGGAGTTTTTGCTAGGAAGGATATTGAAAAGGGGGCATTCTTAATGACATACGATGGTGATTACATAACAGCAGCAGAGGGACAAAGGAGGGACTTAGAAGAAGAGACTGGATACAGGTATTACTTCAAGGTCACACAAAATAGAGGAAACAGCATAAGAATGTGGTAAGTGACTATTTTGTTACAACTTCAATAAAAGAGACAAACAGAGTATATATTGTACAGTGGAACGCCGCTATAACGAACACAGCTATACCAAACATTTGGCTATCATCTTGGCTTCCAATTTTTGTATGCACAATGTATAGGCATGCTGAATAGTGTTCACTATAACGAACGACCACTATAACGAACAATTTCAGTGCATCCCGGCATGTTCGTTATAGCGACGTTCCACTGTACCAGTAGCTCCCGTTTAGTTTAATAGCTGTGTGCAAATTTTTATTGCGGAGAAGACGGGTTTTGGTAGTGGAATCAAGTCGCGACCATTCCGTCTTCACGAGTCAACCACTCACAATCAACAACCACCAATTATTGGCCTCCACTTCATTGACGTCGTCATGACATCATCAACTGTCATATTACAAGCGATCTGAATTTAAGAATCAGAATCTTTAAAAATCAACAAAAAACAATAACCGTTTGAGACATTAAGTTTATTCAGAACTGAGTAGCATCTTATCAATATTAAGTTGAGAAGCAGATTATATCACATACGGAAAAGCCTTATGTGCTGTTTCAAACAGCCATAAACCTCTAGTTATTATTATTATTATTATTATTATTCTAAATGTCTCTTTCCTAAATCCAGTGTGGATGCCTCAGAGGAACCCAGTGATAATTTTAGCAACATTGGAAGACTTGTAAACCATGGGAGAAAAAACGAAAGGAATGCCAAAATGAAAGTACTCCAAATGGATGGAAGCCCGACCCTGTGCCTTTTTTCAATTAAAAACATACATGCAGGAGAAGAAATATCTTATGACTATGGAATCAAGGAAGCCGAGCTGCCTTGGAACAAACATGTAAGTAAAGCCAGTTAAGCTGCAGCATCACATATTAAAACTTAGTGCGTGCAAAATAGAACCGGTATCTTAACCGTGGAACGGTTGCCCCAAACGGTCATTCATATCCTGGGAAGCTTGAAAGGATTGTTTGGGGAGGTCCAAACCGAAGCCACCCCACTTAGGCTGAGAATGGCTGAAAAAGAATGAACCTAGCCAGGGACATCAGTTAACAATGGGCTGTGATAATCCCTTGCTTCAAACACCAAGCTGACATTAATCCCCTGTAGTTTAACCTTTGCCAGCATGGGGATTATTGGTCATATTGTTCTCCCTTTTCTGCTTGCTTTGGTCTGCCTGCATGGTTTGGTTTTCCCCAACTTGATGTATTTCTCAATTGATTTGATTTTTTCTATAATATACACATGTACATAATTTGTCTATTCCTGCATCTGTTTAGAAAAGAGTTGATACTTTTATCTGCTTTTATACTTAAGGAAAGCATCTCTAAAAGCTAGATTCCTTACAGCAATTCCACAAACAATGACAACAATGCTTTATACTTGCCACTCTTTTGTCTGCCAGCAGAGGGCTGGTGGAGGGCAATTCTGAGTGCATTCAGGCGTTAACCGTTTGGTGTGAGCCTTTTAATCGGTTGGCAGTACAACCGTTTGGCAATCGGTCCACGGTTAAGCAACCGTTTCTATTTTGCACGCACGCCTTAGTTAGATGTTTGAAGGAGATCTTCACTATATCGTAGATAGGATGAATGGCATTTTTCAATTCGATTTGATATAACAGATTTTAAGATTTTAACCTGATAACAGTAGAATTGCCACCCACTTCAGAGGAGGCAAGTGTTAATATTGAGTATTTTATCACAACTTGTGCTGTGCATTCGGCTTCATTTCTGCTGCATAATAATTGTCCTTTTGTACACAGTACCTCCTGGTACCTCCTCTGCTCTCGCTGGCATTGCTTGTGCTTTGTCATGGACTGTTATCTGCAGCCAAAAATGAAGTACATTGTAGATCCTCACTTGTATGGTGACACATGATTAGTGACAGAGCAGTGTTATTTCTGGTGCTGAATGAAGTACATTGTAGATCCTCACTTGTATGGTGACACATGATTAGTGACAGAGCAATGCCATTTCTGCTGCTGAATGAAGTAGATTGTAGATCCTCACTTGTATGGTGACACATGATTAGTGACAGAGCAGTGTCATTTCTGCTGCTGATTGAAGTACATTGTAGATCCTCACTTGTATAGTGACACATGATTAGTGACAGAGCAATGCCATTTCTGCTGCTGAACGAAGTACATTGTAGATCCTCACTTGTATGGTGACACATGATTAGTGACAGAGCAGTGTCATTTCTGCTGCTGATTGAAGTACATTGTAGATCCTCACTTGTATGGTGACACATGATTAGTGACAGAGCAATGCCATTTCTGCTGCTGAATGAAGTAGATTGTAGATCCTCACTTGTATAGTGACACATGATTAGTGATAGAGCATTGTCATTTCTTCAGCTGAATAATGTATAGCCTCAATTGAAGTGTAAAACAGGTTCAATGACAGCAGTTATTCTTTGAGAAGAAATGTAGTTCTTAATGTAATTCTCTTTGTTTTTGAAATTTTCATTTGTGGCATTAGAAAACAGTCCAAGACAAAGCAAAATCAATGCCAGCGAGACCAGAGGAGGTACCGGTAAGTGTCATCTGTATCCTTGCTTTAAGTTGTTAATTGCTCTGAAACTTTGAAATGAGACATGTATTTTGAAACAAATTGTTAAGATCCTGACTTGTAATTTGAAACAAGATAAGTGACACATCAGTGTCATTTCTGCTGCTGATGAAGTACATTGTAGATCCTCACTTGTATGGTGACACATCAGTGTCATTTCTGCTCCTGAATTATGTACATTGTAGATCCTCACTTGTATGGTGAGTTGGTGACACATGATAAGTGACACATCAGTGTCATTTCTGCTGCTGAATGAAGTACATGTACATTGTAGATCCTCACTTGTATGGTGACACATGATTAGTAACAGAGCAGTGTCATTTCTGCTGCTGAATGAAGTACATTGTAGATCCTCACTTGTATGGTGACACATGATTAGTGACAAAGCAGTGTCATTTCTGCTGCTGAATGAAGTACATTGAAGATCCTCACTTGTATGGTGACACATGATTAGTGACAGAGCAGTACCATTTCTGCTGCTGAATGGACTAGGTCGTCATTATCTTCAGGTAATTTTTTTAGGTGAATGGTTTAGTTCATAATGTAATTCTCTTTGTTTTTGAATTGGAAATTTTCATTTGTGGCATTAGATAACAGTCCAAGACAACGCAGAATCAATGCCAGCGAGACCAGAGGAGGTACCGGTAAGTGTCATCTGTATCCTTGCTTCAAGTTGTTAATTGGTCTGAAACTTTGAAATGAGACGTATAATTTCAAACAAATTGTGAAGATCCTGACTTGTATTGAGAAACAAGATTGGTGAAAGAGCGGTGTCATTTCTGCTGCTGATACTGGTACCTCCTCTGATCTCCCTGGCATTGCTTGTGCTTTGTCATGGACTGCGATCTGCAGCCAAAAATGGAAATTTCCAGTTCGAAAAGAAAGAGAATTACATTAGCAACTCAACCATTCATCTCAAAGAATAACAGCTGCAGAAATGACACTGCTCTGTCACCAATCTTGTGTCACCATACAAGTGAGGATCTACTTGATTCAGCTGCAGAAATGACACTGATGTGTCACCAATCAAGTGAGGATCTACATTATTTAGCAGCAGAAATGACACAGCTCTGTCACCAATCTTGTCTCACCATACATTTGAGGATCTACACAATTTGTTTCAAATTACATGTATTGTGTAATGTAATGTCAAAGAGTAGTTTCATTTCTGAATGAAGTACATTGTAGATCCTCACTTGTATGGTGGCACATGATAAGTGACACATCAGTGTCATTTCTGCTGCTAAATGAAGTACATTGTAGATCCTCACTTGTGTGGTGACACATGATTAGTGACAGAGCAGTGTCATTTCTACTGCTGATTGAAGTACACTGTAGATCTTCACTTGTATGGTGACACATGATTAGTGACAGAGCAATGCCATTTCTGCTGCTAAATGAAGTACATTGTAGATCCTCACTTGTATGGTGACACATGATTAGTGTCAGAGCAGTGTCATTTCTGCTGCTGATTGAAGTACATTGTAGATCCTCACTTGTATGGTGACACATGATTAGTGACAGAGCAATGCCATTTCTGCTGCTGAATGAAGTAGATTGTAGATCCTCACTTGTATGGTGACACATGATAAGTGACAGAGCAGTGTCATTTCTGCTGCTGAATGAAGTACATTGTAGATCCTCACTTGTATGGTGACACATGATTAGTGACAGAGCAATGCCATTTCTGCTGCTGAATGAAGTAGATTGTAGATCCTCACTTGTATGGTGACACATGATTAGTGACAGAGCAATGCCATTTCTGCTGCTGAATGAAGTACATTGTAGATCCTCACTTGTATGGTGACACATGATTAGTGACAGAGCAATGCCATTTCTGCCGCTGAATGAAGTAGATTGTAGATCCTCACTTGTATGGTGACACATGATAAGTGACACATCAGTGTCATTTCTGCTGCTGAATGAAGTAGATTGTAGATCCTCACTTGTATGGTGACACATGATTAGTGACAGAGCAATGTTATTTCTGCTGCTGAATGAAGTACATTTTAGATCCTCACTTGTATGGTGACACATGATTAGTGACAGAGCAGTGTCATTTCTGCTGCTGAATGAAGTAGATTGTAGATCCTCACTTGTATGGTGACACATGATTAGTGATAGAGCAGTGTCATTTCTTCAGCTGAATAATGTATAGCCTCACTTGAAGTGTAAAACAGGTTCAATGACAGCAGTTATTCTTTGAGATGAATTGTTTAGTTCGTAATGTAATTATCTTTGTTTTTGAATTGGAAATTTTCATTTGTGGCATTAGATAACAGTCCAAGACAAAGCAGAATCAATGCCAGCGAGACAAGAGGAGGTACCGGTAAGTGTCATCTGTATCCTTGCTTTACGTTGTTAATTGCTCTGAAACTTTGAAATGAGACGTATGATTTGAAACAAATTGTGAAGATCCTGACTTGTATTGTGACACAAGATTGGTGGAAGAGCAGTGTCATTTCTCCTGCTGTTACCGGTACCTCCTCTGGTCTCGCTGGCATTGCTTGTGCTTTGTCATGGACTGTTATCTGCAGCCAAAAATGAAGTACATTGTAGATCCTCACTTGTATGGTGACACATGATTAGTGACAGAGCAGTGTCATTTCTGCTGCTGATGAAGTACATTGTAGATCCTCACTTGTATGGTGACACATGATTAGTGACAGAGCAGTGTCATTTCTGCTGCTGATTGAAGTACATTGTAGATCCTCACTTGTATGGTGACACATGATTAGTGACAGAGCAGTACCATTTCTGCCGCTGAATGAAGTAGATTGTAGATCCTCACTTGTATGGTGACACATGATTAGTGACAGAGCAGTGTTATTTCTGCTGCTGATGAAGTACATTGTAGATCCTCACTTGTATGGTGACACATGATTAGTGACAGAGCAATGCCATTTCTGCTGCTGATTGAAGTACATTGTAGATCCTCACTTGTATTGTTACACATAATTAGTGATAGAGCATTGTCATTTCTTCAGCTGAATAATGTATAGCCTCACTTGAAGTATAAACAGGTTCAATGACAGCAGTTATTCTTTGAGATGAATTGGTTAGTTCATAATGTAATTCTCTTTGTTTTTGAAATTTTCATTTGTGGCATTAGAAAACAGTCCAAGACAAAGCAGAATTAATGCCAGCGAGACCAGAGGAGGTACCGGTAAGTGTCATCTGTATCCTTGCTTTAAGTTGTTAATTGGTCTGAAACTTTGAAATGAAACGTATAATTTGAAACAAATTGTGAAGATCCTGACTTGTATTGTGACACAAGATTGGTGAAAGAGCAGTGTCATTTCTGCTGCTGATGAAGTACATTGTAGATCCTCACTTGTATGGTGACACATCAGTGTCATTTCTGCTCCTGAATTATGTACATTGTAGATCCTCACTTGTATGGTGAGTTGGTGACACATGATAAGTGACACATCAGTGTCATTTCTGCTGCTGAATGAAGTACATGTACATTGTATATCCTCACTTGTATGGTGACACATGATTAGTAACAGAGCAGTGTCATTTCTGCTGCTGAATGAAGTACATTGTAGATCCTCACTTGTATGGTGACACATGATTAGTGACAGAGCAGTGTCATTTCTGCTGCTGAATGAAGTACATTGTAGATCCTCACTTGTATGGTGACACATGATTAGTGACAGAGCAATGCCATTTCTGCTGCTGAACGAAGTACATTGTAGATCCTCACTTGTATGGTGACACATGATTAGTGACAGAGCAATGCCATTTCTGCTGCTGAATGAAGTAGATTGTAGATCTTTGTATGGTGACACATGATTAGTGACAGAGCAATGCCATTTCTGCTGCTGAATGAAGTACATTGTAGATCCTCACTTGTATGGTGACACATGATTAGTGACAGAGCAGTGTCATTTCTGCTGCTGAATGAAGTACATTGTAGATCCTCACTTGTATGGTGACACATGATTAGTGACAGAGCAGTGTTATTTCTGCTGCTGAATGAAGTACATTGTAGATCCTCACTTGTATGGTGACACATGATTAGTGACAGAGCAATGCCATTTCTGCTGCTGAATGGACTAGGTCGTCATTATCTTCAGGTTATTTTGTTAGGTGAATGGTTTAGTTCATAATGTAATTCTCTTTGTTTTTGAATTGGAAATTTTCATTTGTGGCATTAGATAACAGTCCAAGACAACGCAGAATCAATGCCAGCGAGACCAGAGGAGGTACCGGTAAGTGTCATCTGTATCCTTGCTTTTAGTTGTTAATTGGTCTGAAACTTTGAAATGAGACGTATAATTTGAAACAAATTGTGAAGATCCTGACTTGTATTGAGAAACAAGATTGGTGAAAGAGCGGTGTCATTTCTGCTGCTGATTGAAGTACATTGTAGATCCTCACTTGTATGGTGACTTATGATTAGTGACAGACCAGTGTTATTTCTGCTGCTGATGAAGTACATTGTAGATCCTCACTTGTATGGTGACACATGATTAGTGACAGAGCAGTGTTATTTCTGCTGCTGATGAAGTACATTGTAGATCCTCACTTGTATGGTGACACATGATTAGTGACAGAGCAATGCCATTTCTGCTGCTGAATGAAGTACATTGTTGATCCTCACTTGTATGGTGACACATGATTAGTGACAGAGCAGTGCCATTTCTGCTGCTGAATGAAGTACATTGTAGATACTCACTTGTATGGTGACACATGATTAGTGACACATCAGTGTCATTTCTGCTGCTGAATGAAGTAGATTGTAGATCCTCACTTGTATGGTGACACATGATTAGTGACAGAGCAATGTTATTTCTGCTGCTGAATGAAGTACATTTTAGATCCTCACTTGTATGGTGACACATGATTAGTGACAGAGCAGTGTCATTTCTGCTGCTGAATGAAGTAGATTGTAGATCCTCACTTGTATGGTGACACATGATTAGTGATAGAGCAGTGTCATTTCTTCAGCTGAATAATGTATAGCCTCACTTGAAGTGTAAAACAGGTTCAATGACAGCAGTTATTCTTTGAGATGAATTGTTTAGTTCGTAATGTAATTATCTTTGTTTTTGAATTGGAAATTTTCATTTGTGGCATTAGATAACAGTCCAAGACAAAGCAGAATCAATGCCAGCGAGACCAGAGGAGGTACCGGTAAGTGTCATCTGTATCCTTGCTTTACGTTGTTCATTGCTCTGAAACTTTGAAATGAGACGTATAATTTGAAACAAATTGTGAAGATCCTGACTTGTATTGTGACACATGATTGGTGAAAGAGCAGTGTCATTTCTCCTGCTGTTACCGGTACCTCCTCTGGTCTCGCTGGCATTGCTTGTGCTTTGTCATGGACTGTTATCTGCAGCCAAAAATGAAGTACATTGTAGATCCTCACTTGTATGGTGACACATGATTAAAGACAGAGCAATGCCATTTCTGCTGCTGAATGAAGTACATTGTAGATCCTCACTTGTATGGTGACACATGATTAGTGATAGAGCAGTGCCATTTCTGCTGCTGAATGAAGTACATTGTAGATCCTCACTTGTATGGTGACACATGATTAAAGACAGAGCAATGCCATTTCTGCTGCTGAATGAAGTACATTGTAGATCCTCACTTGTATGGTGACACATGATTAAAGACAGAGCAATGCCATTTCTGGTGCTGAATGAAGTACATTTTAGATCCTCACTTGTATGGTGACACATGATTAGTGATAGAGCAGTGCCATTTCTGCTGCTGAATGAAGTACATTGTAGATCCTCACTTGTATGGTGACACATGATTAGTGACAGAGCAGTGCCATTTCTGCTGCTGAATGAAGTACATTGTAGATCCTCACTTGTATGGTGACACATGATTAAAGACAGAGCAATGCCATTTCTGGTGCTGAATGAAGTACATTGTAGATCCTCACTTGTATGGTGACACATGATTAGTGACAAAGCAGTGTCATTTCTGCTGCTGAATGAAGTACATTGTAGATCCTCACTTGTATGGTGACACATGATTAGTGACAGAGCAGTACCATTTCTGCTGCTGAATGGACTAGGTCGTCATTATCTTCAGGTAATTTTTTTAGGTGAATGGTTTAGTTCATAATGTAATTCTCTTTGTTTTTGAATTGGAAATTTTCATTTGTGGCATTAGATAACAGTCCAAGACAACACAGAATCAATGCCAGCGAGACCAGAGGAGGTACCGGTAAGTGTCATCTGTATCCTTGCTTTAAGTTGTTAATTGGTCTGAAACTTTGAAATGAGACGTATAATTTGAAACAAATTGTGAAGATCCTGACTTGTATTGAGAAACAAGATTGGTGAAAGAGCGGTGTCATTTCTGCTGCTGATTGAAGTACATTGTAGATCCTCACTTGTATGGTGACACATGATTAGTGACAGACCAGTGTTATTTCTGCTGCTGATGAAGTACATTGTAGATCCTCACTTGTATGGTGACACATGATTAGTGACAGAGCAATGCCATTTCTGCTGCTGAATGAAGTACATTGTTGATCCTCACTTGTATGGTGACACATGATTAGTGACAGAGCAGTGCCATTTCTGCTGCTGAATGAAGTACATTGTAGATCCTCACTTGTATGGTGACACATGATTAGTGACAGAGCAATGTTATTTCTGCTGCTGAATGAAGTACATTTTAGATCCTCACTTGTATGGTGACACATGATTAGTGACAGAGCAGTGTCATTTCTGCTGCTGAATGAAGTAGATTGTAGATCCTCACTTGTATGGTGACACATGATTAGTGATAGAGCAGTGTCATTTCTTCAGCTGAATAATGTATAGCCTCACTTGAAGTGTAAAACAGGTTCAATGACAGCAGTTATTCTTTGAGATGAATTGTTTAGTTCGTAATGTAATTATCTTTGTTTTTGAATTGGAAATTTTCATTTGTGGCATTAGATAACAGTCCAAGACAAAGCAGAATCAATGCCAGCGAGACCAGAGGAGGTACCGGTAAGTGTCATCTGTATCCTTGCTTTACGTTGTTCATTGCTCTGAAACTTTGAAATGAGACGTATAATTTGAAACAAATTGTGAAGATCCTGACTTGTATTGTGACACATGATTGGTGAAAGAGCAGTGTCATTTCTCCTGCTGTTACCGGTACCTCCTCTGGTCTCGCTGGCATTGCTTGTGCTTTGTCATGGACTGTTATCTGCAGCCAAAAATGAAGTACATTGTAGATCCTCACTTGTATGGTGACACATGATTAAAGACAGAGCAATGCCATTTCTGCTGCTGAATGAAGTACATTGTAGATCCTCACTTGTATGGTGACACATGATTAGTGATAGAGCAGTGCCATTTCTGCTGCTGAATGAAGTACATTGTAGATCCTCACTTGTATGGTGACACATGATTAAAGACAGAGCAATGCCATTTCTGCTGCTGAATGAAGTACATTGTAGATCCTCACTTGTATGGTGACACATGATTAAAGACAGAGCAATGCCATTTCTGGTGCTGAATGAAGTACATTTTAGATCCTCACTTGTATGGTGACACATGATTAGTGATAGAGCAGTGCCATTTCTGCTGCTGAATGAAGTACATTGTAGATCCTCACTTGTATGGTGACACATGATTAGTGACAGAGCAGTGCCATTTCTGCTGCTGAATGAAGTACATTGTAGATCCTCACTTGTATGGTGACACATGATTAAAGACAGAGCAATGCCATTTCTGGTGCTGAATGAAGTACATTGTAGATCCTCACTTGTATGGTGACACATGATTAGTGACAAAGCAGTGTCATTTCTGCTGCTGAATGAAGTACATTGTAGATCCTCACTTGTATGGTGACACATGATTAGTGACAGAGCAGTACCATTTCTGCTGCTGAATGGACTAGGTCGTCATTATCTTCAGGTAATTTTTTTAGGTGAATGGTTTAGTTCATAATGTAATTCTCTTTGTTTTTGAATTGGAAATTTTCATTTGTGGCATTAGATAACAGTCCAAGACAACACAGAATCAATGCCAGCGAGACCAGAGGAGGTACCGGTAAGTGTCATCTGTATCCTTGCTTTAAGTTGTTAATTGGTCTGAAACTTTGAAATGAGACGTATAATTTGAAACAAATTGTGAAGATCCTGACTTGTATTGAGAAACAAGATTGGTGAAAGAGCGGTGTCATTTCTGCTGCTGATTGAAGTACATTGTAGATCCTCACTTGTATGGTGACACATGATTAGTGACAGACCAGTGTTATTTCTGCTGCTGATGAAGTACATTGTAGATCCTCACTTGTATGGTGACACATGATTAGTGACAGAGCAATGCCATTTCTGCTGCTGAATGAAGTACATTGTTGATCCTCACTTGTATGGTGACACATGATTAGTGACAGAGCAGTGCCATTTCTGCTGCTGAATGAAGTACATTGTAGATCCTCACTTGTATGGTGACACATGATTAGTGACAGAGCAATGTTATTTCTGCTGCTGAATGAAGTACATTTTAGATCCTCACTTGTATGGTGACACATGATTAGTGACAGAGCAGTGTCATTTCTGCTGCTGAATGAAGTAGATTGTAGATCCTCACTTGTATGGTGACACATGATTAGTGATAGAGCAGTGTCATTTCTTCAGCTGAATAATGTATAGCCTCACTTGAAGTGTAAAACAGGTTCAATGACAGCAGTTATTCTTTGAGATGAATTGTTTAGTTCGTAATGTAATTATCTTTGTTTTTGAATTGGAAATTTTCATTTGTGGCATTAGATAACAGTCCAAGACAAAGCAGAATCAATGCCAGCGAGACCAGAGGAGGTACCGGTAAGTGTCATCTGTATCCTTGCTTTACGTTGTTCATTGCTCTGAAACTTTGAAATGAGACGTATAATTTGAAACAAATTGTGAAGATCCTGACTTGTATTGTGACACATGATTGGTGAAAGAGCAGTGTCATTTCTCCTGCTGTTACCGGTACCTCCTCTGGTCTCGCTGGCATTGCTTGTGCTTTGTCATGGACTGTTATCTGCAGCCAAAAATGAAGTACATTGTAGATCCTCACTTGTATGGTGACACATGATTAAAGACAGAGCAATGCCATTTCTGCTGCTGAATGAAGTACATTGTAGATCCTCACTTGTATGGTGACACATGATTAGTGATAGAGCAGTGCCATTTCTGCTGCTGAATGAAGTACATTGTAGATCCTCACTTGTATGGTGACACATGATTAAAGACAGAGCAATGCCATTTCTGCTGCTGAATGAAGTACATTGTAGATCCTCACTTGTATGGTGACACATGATTAAAGACAGAGCAATGCCATTTCTGGTGCTGAATGAAGTACATTTTAGATCCTCACTTGTATGGTGACACATGATTAGTGATAGAGCAGTGCCATTTCTGCTGCTGAATGAAGTACATTGTAGATCCTCACTTGTATGGTGACACATGATTAGTGACAGAGCAGTGCCATTTCTGCTGCTGAATGAAGTACATTGTAGATCCTCACTTGTATGGTGACACATGATTAAAGACAGAGCAATGCCATTTCTGGTGCTGAATGAAGTACATTGTAGATCCTCACTTGTATGGTGACACATGATTAGTGACAAAGCAGTGTCATTTCTGCTGCTGAATGAAGTACATTGTAGATCCTCACTTGTATGGTGACACATGATTAGTGACAGAGCAGTACCATTTCTGCTGCTGAATGGACTAGGTCGTCATTATCTTCAGGTAATTTTTTTAGGTGAATGGTTTAGTTCATAATGTAATTCTCTTTGTTTTTGAATTGGAAATTTTCATTTGTGGCATTAGATAACAGTCCAAGACAACACAGAATCAATGCCAGCGAGACCAGAGGAGGTACCGGTAAGTGTCATCTGTATCCTTGCTTTAAGTTGTTAATTGGTCTGAAACTTTGAAATGAGACGTATAATTTGAAACAAATTGTAAAGATCCTGACTTGTATTGAGAAACAAGATTGGTGAAAGAGCGGTGTCATTTCTGCTGCTGATTGAAGTACATTGTAGATCCTCACTTGTATGGTGACACATGATTAGTGACAGACCAGTGTTATTTCTGCTGCTGATGAAGTACATTGTAGATCCTCACTTGTATGGTGACACATGATTAGTGACAGAGCAATGCCATTTCTGCTGCTGAATGAAGTACATTGTTGATCCTCACTTGTATGGTGACACATGATTAGTGACAGAGCAGTGCCATTTCTGCTGCTGAATGAAGTACATTGTAGATCCTCACTTGTATGGTGACACATGATTAGTGACAGAGCAATGCCATTTCTGCTGCTGAATGAAGTACATTGTAGATCCTCACTTGTATGGTGACACATGATTAGTGACAGAGCAGTGTCATTTCTGCTGCTGAATGAAGTACATTGTAGATCCTCACTTGTATGGTGACACATGATTAGTGACAGAGCAGTGTTATTTCTGCTGCTGAATGAAGTACATTGTAGATCCTCACTTGTATGGTGACACATGATTAGTGACAGAGCAATGCCATTTCTGCTGCTGAATGGACTAGGTCGTCATTATCTTCAGGTTATTTTGTTAGGTGAATGGTTTAGTTCATAATGTAATTCTCTTTGTTTTTGAATTGGAAATTTTCATTTGTGGCATTAGATAACAGTCCAAGACAACGCAGAATCAATGCCAGCGAGACCAGAGGAGGTACCGGTAAGTGTCATCTGTATCCTTGCTTTAAGTTGTTAATTGCTCTGAAACTTTGAAATGAGACGTATAATTTGAAACAAATTGTGAAGATCCTGACTTGTATTGAGAAACAAGATTGGTGAAAGAGCGTTGTCATTTCTGCTGCTGATTGAAGTACATTGTAGATCCTCACTTGTATGGTGACACATGATTAGTGACAGACCAGTGTTATTTCTGCTGCTGATGAAGTAGATTGTAGATCCTCACTTGTATGGTGACACATGATTAGTGACAGAGCAATGCCATTTCTGCTGCTGAATGAAGTACATTGTTGATCCTCACTTGTATGGTGACACATGATTAGTGACAGAGCAGTGTCATTTCTGCTGCTGAATGAAGTAGATTGTAGATCCTCACTTGTATGGTGACACATGATTAGTGATAGAGCAGTGTCATTTCTTCAGCTGAATAATGTATAGCCTCACTTGAAGTGTAAAACAGGTTCAATGACAGCAGTTATTCTTTGAGATGAATTGTTTAGTTCGTAATGTAATTATCTTTGTTTTTGAATTGGAAATTTTCATTTGTGGCATTAGATAACAGTCCAAGACAAAGCAGAATCAATGCCAGCGAGACCAGAGGAGGTACCGGTAAGTGTCATCTGTATCCTTGCTTTACGTTGTTCATTGCTCTGAAACTTTGAAATGAGACGTATAATTTGAAACAAATTGTGAAGATCCTGACTTGTATTGTGACACATGATTGGTGAAAGAGCAGTGTCATTTCTCCTGCTGTTACCGGTACCTCCTCTGGTCTCGCTGGCATTGCTTGTGCTTTGTCATGGACTGTTATCTGCAGCCAAAAATGAAGTACATTGTAGATCCTCACTTGTATGGTGACACATGATTAAAGACAGAGCAATGCCATTTCTGCTGCTGAATGAAGTACATTGTAGATCCTCACTTGTATGGTGACACATGATTAGTGATAGAGCAGTGCCATTTCTGCTGCTGAATGAAGTACATTGTAGATCCTCACTTGTATGGTGACACATGATTAGTGACAGAGCAATGCCATTTCTGCTGCTGAATGAAGTACATTGTTGATCCTCACTTGTATGGTGACACATGATTAGTGACAGAGCAGTGCCATTTCTGCTGCTGAATGAAGTACATTGTAGATCCTCACTTGTATGGTGACACATGATTAGTGACAGAGCAATGTTATTTCTGCTGCTGAATGAAGTACATTTTAGATCCTCACTTGTATGGTGACACATGATTAGTGACAGAGCAGTGTCATTTCTGCTGCTGAATGAAGTACCTTGTAGATCCTCACTTGTATGGTGACACATGATTAGTGACAGAGCAATGCCATTTCTGCTGCTGAATGAAGTACATTGTAGATCCTCACTTGTATGGTGACACATGATTAGTGACAGAGCAATGTTATTTCTGCTGCTGAATGAAGTACATTGTAGATCCTCACTTGTATGGTGACACATGATTAGTGACAGAGCAATGTTATTTCTGCTGCTGAATGAAGTACATTTTAGATCCTCACTTGTATGGTGACACATGATTAGTGACAGAGCAGTGTCATTTCTGCTGCTGAATGAAGTAGATTGTAGATCCTCACTTGTATGGTGACACATGATTAGTGATAGAGCAGCGTCATTTCTTCAGCTGAATAATGTATAGCCTCACTTGAAGTGTAAAACAGGTTCAATGACAGCAGTTATTCTTTGAGATGAATTGTTTAGTTCGTAATGTAATTCTCTTTGTTTTTGAATTGGAAATTTTCATTTGTGGCATTAGATAACAGTCCAAGACAAAGCAGAATCAATGCCAGCGAGACCAGAGGAGGTACCGGTAAGTGTCATCTGTATCCTTGCTTTACGTTGTTAATTGCTCTGAAACTTTGAAATGAGACGTATAATTTGAAACAAATTGTGAAGATCCTGACTTGTATTGTGACACAAGATTGGTGGAAGAGCAGTGTCATTTCTCGTGCTGTTACTGGTACCTCCTCTGGTCTCGCTGGCATTGCTTGTGCTTTGTCATGGACTGTTATCTGCAGCCAAAAATGAAGTACATTGTAGATCCTCACTTGTATGGTGACACATGATTAGTGACAGAGCAGTGTCATTTCTGCTGCTGATGAAGTACATTGTAGATCCTCACTTGTATGGTGACACATGATTAGTGACAGAGCAGTGTCATTTCTGCTGCTGATTGAAGTACATTGTAGATCCTCACTTGTATGGTGACACATGATTAGTGACAGAGCAGTGTTATTTCTGCTGCTGATGAAGTACATTGTAGATCCTCACTTGTATGGTGACACATGATTAGTGACAGAGCAATGCCATTTCTGCTGCTGATTGAAGTACATTGTAGATCCTCACTTGTATTGTTACACATAATTAGTGATAGAGCATTGTCATTTCTTCAGCTGAATAATGTATAGCCTCACTTGAAGTATAAACAGGTTCAATGACAGCAGTTATTCTTTGAGATGAATTGTTTAGTTCATAATGTAATTCTCTTTGTTTTTGAAATTTTCATTTGTGGCATTAGAAAACAGTCCAAGACAAAGCAGAATCAATGCCAGCGAGACCAGAGGAGGTACCGGTAAGTGTCATCTGTATCCTTGCTTTAAGTTGTTAATTGGTCTGAAACTTTGAAATGAAACGTATAATTTGAAACAAATTGTGAAGATCCTGACTTGTATTGTGACACAAGATTGGTGAAAGAGCAGTGTCATTTCTGCTGCTGATGAAGTACATTGTAGATCCTCACTTGTATGGTGACACATCAGTGTCATTTCTGCTCCTGAATTATGTACATTGTAGATCCTCACTTGTATGGTGAGTTGGTGACACATGATAAGTAACACATCAGTGTCATTTCTGCTGCTGAATGAAGTACATGTACATTGTATATCCTCACTTGTATGGTGACACATGATTAGTAACAGAGCAGTGTCATTTCTGCTGCTGAATGAAGTACATTGTAGATCCTCACTTGTATGGTGACACATGATTAGTGACAGAGCAGTGTCATTTCTGCTGCTGAATGAAGTACAGTGTAGATCCTCACTTGTATGGTGACACATGATTAGTGACAGAGCAATGCCATTTCTGCTGCTGAACGAAGTACATTGTAGATCCTCACTTGTATGGTGACACATGATTAGTGACAGAGCAATGCAATTTCTGCTGCTGAATGAAGTACATTGTAGATCCTCACTTGTATGGTGACACATGATTAGTGACAGAGCAATGCCATTTCTGCTGCTGAATGAAGTACATTGTAGATCCTCACTTGTATGGTGACACATGATTAGTGACAGAGCAGTGTCATTTCTGCTGCTGAATGAAGTACATTGTAGATCCTCACTTGTATGGTGACACATGGTTAGTGACAGAGCAGTGTTATTTCTGCTGCTGAATGAAGTACATTGTAGATCCTCACTTGTATGGTGACACATGATTAGTGACAGAGCAATGCCATTTCTGCTGCTGAATGGACTAGGTCGTCATTATCTTCAGGTTATTTTGTTAGGTGAATGGTTTAGTTCATAATGTAATTCTCTTTGTTTTTGAATTGGAAATTTTCATTTGTGGCATTAGATAACAGTCCAAGACAACGCAGAATCAATGCCAGCGAGACCAGAGGAGGTACCGGTAAGTGTCATCTGTATCCTTGCTTTAAGTTGTTAATTGCTCTGAAACTTTGAAATGAGACGTATAATTTGAAACAAATTGTGAAGATCCTGACTTGTATTGAGAAACAAGATTGGTGAAAGAGCGGTGTCATTTCTGCTGCTGATTGAAGTACATTGTAGATCCTCACTTGTATGGTGACACATGATTAGTGACAGACCAGTGTTATTTCTGTTGCTGATGAAGTAGATTGTAGATCCTCACTTGTATGGTGACACATGATTAGTGACAGAGCAATGCCATTTCTGCTGCTGAAGGAAGTACATTGTTGATCCTCACTTGTATGGTGACACATGATTAGTGACAGAGCAGTGCCATTTCTGCTGCTGAATGAAGTACATTGTAGATCCTCACTTGTATGGTGACACATGATTAGTGACAGAGCAATGTTATTTCTGCTGCTGAATGAAGTACATTTTAGATCCTCACTTGTATGGTGACACATGATTAGTGACAGAGCAGTGTCATTTCTGCTGCTGAATGAAGTAGATTGTAGATCCTCACTTGCATGGTGACACATGATTAGTGATAGAGCAGTGTCATTTCTTCAGCTGAATAATGTATAGCCTCACTTGAAGTGTAAAACAGGTTCAATGACAGCAGTTATTCTTTGAGATGAATTGTTTAGTTCGTAATGTAATTCTCTTTGTTTTTGAATTGGAAATTTTCATTTGTGGCATTAGATAACAGTCCAAGACAAAGCAGAATCAATGCCAGCGAGACCAGAGGAGGTACCGGTAAGTGTCATCTGTATCCTTGCTTTACGTTGTTAATTGCTCTGAAACTTTGAAATGAGACGTATAATTTGAAACAAATTGTGAAGATCCTGACTTGTATTGTGACACAAGATTGGTGAAAGAGCAGTGTCATTTCTCCTGCTGTTACCGGTACCTCCTCTGGTCTCGCTGGCATTGCTTGTGCTTTGTCATGGACTGTTATCTGCAGCCAAAAATTAAGTACATTGTAGATCCTCACTTGTATGGTGACACATGATTAGTGACAGAGCAGTGTCATTTCTGCTGCTGATGAAGTACATTGTAGATCCTCACTTGTATGGTGACACATGATTAGTGACAGAGCAGTGTCATTTCTGCTGCTGATGAAGTACATTGTAGATCCTCACTTGTATGGTGACACATGATTAGTGACAGAGCAGTGCCATTTCTGCTGCTGAATGAAGTACATTGTAGATCCTCACTTGTATGGTGACACATGATTAGTGACACATCAGTGTCATTTTTGCTGCTGAATGAAGTAGATTGTAGATCCTTACTTGTATGGTGACACATGATTAGTGACAGAGCAATGTTATTTCTGCTGCTGAATGAAGTACATTTTAGATCCTCACTTGTATGGTGACACATGATTAGTGATAGAGCAGTGTCATTTCTTCAGCTGAATAATGTATAGCCTCACTTGAAGTGTAAAACAGGTTCAATGACAGCAGTTATTCTTTGAGATGAATTGTTTAGTTCGTAATGTAATTCTCTTTGTTTTTGAATTGGAAATTTTCATTTGTGGCATTAGATAACAGTCCAAGACAAAGCAGAATCAATGCCAGCGAGACCAGAGGAGGTACCGGTAAGTGTCATCTGTATCCTTGCTTTACGTTGTTAATTGCTCTGAAACTTTGAAATGAGACGTATAATTTGAAACAAATTGTGAAGATCCTGACTTGTATTGTGACACAAGATTGGTGAAAGAGCAGTGTCATTTCTCCTGCTGTTACCGGTACCTCCTCTGGTCTCGCTGGCATTGCTTGTGCTTTGTCATGGACTGTTATCTGCAGCCAAAAATGAAGTACATTGTAGATCCTCACTTGTATGGTGACACATGATTAGTGACAGAGCAGTGTCATTTCTGCTGCTGATGAAGTACATTGTAGATCCTCACTTGTATGGTGACACATGATTAGTGACAGAGCAGTGTCATTTCTGCTGCTGATGAAGTACATTGTAGATCCTCACTTGTATGGTGACACATGATTAGTGACAGAGCAGTGCCATTTCTGCTGCTGAATGAAGTACATTGTAGATCCTCACTTGTACGGTGACACATGATTAGTGACAGAGCAGTGTCATTTCTGCTGCTGAATGAAGTAGATTGTAGATCCTCACTTGTATGGTGACACATGATTAGTGACACATCAGTGTCATTTTTGCTGCTGAATGAAGTAGATTGTAGATCCTTACTTGTATGGTGACACATGATTAGTGACAGAGCAGTGTCATTTCTGCTGCTGAATGAAGTACATTGTAGATCCTCACTTGTATGGTGACACATGATTAGTGACAGAGCAATGCCATTTCTGCTGCTGAATGAAGTAGATTGTAGATCCTCACTTGTATGGTGACACATGATTAGTGACAGAGCAATGTTATTTCTGCTGCTGAATGAAGTACATTTTAGATCCTCACTTGTATGGTGACACATGATTAGTGACAGAGCAGTGTCATTTCTGCTGCTGAATGAAGTAGATTGTAGATCCTCACTTGTATGGTGACACATGATTAGTGATAGAGCAGTGTCATTTCTTCAGCTGAATAATGTATAGCCTCACTTGAAGTGTAAAACAGGTTCAATGACAGCAGTTATTCTTTGAGATGAATTGTTTAGTTCGTAATGTAATTCTCTTTGTTTTTGAATTGGAAATTTTCATTTGTGGCATTAGATAACAGTCCAAGACAAAGCAGACTCAATGCCAGCGAGACCAGAGGAGGTACCGGTAAGTGTCATCTGTATCCTTGCTTTACGTTGTTCATTGCTCTGAAACTTTGAAATGAGACGTATAATTTGAAACAAATTGTGAAGATCCTGACTTGTATTGTGACACAAGATTGGTGAAAGAGCAGTGTCATTTCTCCTGCTGTTACCGGTACCTCCTCTGGTCTCGCTGGCATTGCTTGTGCTTTGTCATGGACTGTTATCTGCAGCCAAAAATGAAGTACATTGTAGATCCTCACTTGTATGGTGACACATGATTAGTGACAGAGCAGTGTCATTTCTGCTGCTGATGAAGTACATTGTAGATCCTCACTTGTATGGTGACACATGATTAGTGACAGAGCAATGCCATTTCTGCCACTGAATGAAGTAGATTGTAGATCCTCACTTGTATGGTGACACATGATTAGTGACACATCAGTGTCATTTCTGCTGCTGAATGAAGTAGATTGTAGATCCTCACTTGTATGGTGACACATGATTAGTGACAGAGCAATGTTATTTCTGCTGCTGAATGAAGTACATTGTAGATCCTCACTTGTATGGTGACACATGATTAGTGACAGAGCAGTGTCATTTCTGCTGCTGAATGAAGTAGATTGTAGATCCTCACTTGTATGGTGACACATGATTAGTGACAGAGCAATGTTATTTCTGCTGCTGAATAAAGTACATTTTAGATCCTCACTTGTATGGTGACACATGATTAGTGACAGAGCAGTGTCATTTCTGCTGCTGAATGAAGTAGATTGTAGATCCTCACTTGTATGGTGACACATGATTAGTGATAGAGCAGTGTCATTTCTTCAGCTGAATAATGTATAGCCTCACTTGAAGTGTAAAACAGGTTCAATGACAGCAGTTATTCTTTGAGATGAAATGTTTAGTTCGTAATGTAATTATCTTTGTTTTTGAATTGGAAATTTTCATTTGTGGCATTAGATAACAGTCCAAGACAAAGCAGAATCAATGCCAGCGAGACCAGAGGAGGTACCGGTAAGTGTCATCTGTATCCTTGCTTTACGTTGTTAATTGCTCTGAAACTTTGAAATGAGACGTATAATTTGAAACAAATTGTGAAGATCCTGACTTGTATTGTGACACAAGATTGGTGGAAGAGCAGTGTCATTTCTCCTGCTGTTACCGGTACCTCCTCTGGTCTCGCTGGCATTGCTTGTGCTTTGTCATGGACTGTTATCTGCAGCCAAAAATGAAGTACATTGTAGTAGATTGTAGATCCTCACTTGTATGGTGACACATGGTTAATGACACATCAGTGTCATTTCTGCTGCTGATGAAGTACGATTACCTCGTAGTCACTAGTGGTCATTTTCTTCAAAATTACAAGAAAGCTTCTTCAAAACTCTTGGTCCTATTCATGTTAAACTTTATCATTTGGACCAAGCCTCATATTATGGTGTACATGTTTGCCAATGGTCACCCAATTGTCATCAGGGGTCATGAAGCACATTAGCTCTGGTTGAGGTTAGCTGTCTCCCAATTAGAAACGTTTCTGTTTTCTCCTTTTCGCTCAGTTGGTTATGTACACTGCATTGGAGGGAGTGAATAACATTTTCAATGTCTCTTTACACATTGCTAAAAGATAAAACTATTGACAAGGGCCTTAGGAATGATAAACAAGATGATGATCATGCCATATTCAATTTATTTCCTAATGTGTTTGAAATAATTCCATTTTAATTTTGTTTTCATTGACAATTTTTATGTGCACTAGGTCTCTTCTACCATCAGTTTTAGCGACTGCGAATCAGACGATTCTTGCGATGACCCTACCTACCAAGCTGACATGATTGAAGAATCTAGTGATACGGATGATTCAGATATTATCCCCCTTCCAAAAAGAGTGGCCTCTAATCACAGTGCTCAACATATTCAGTCTCCAGGCAAACTGGATGATTTGTCTTCAGAAGTTGCAGAAGAGTCACTACAAGATGATTCTGTTTCATCATCATCCAAGATTAGGGTTTTGACAACCAACAACCAAGAAGGCAGAAAATGGGACAAATGGCAGTACTGTGTTTTCTGTATGGAGACAACCCCCAAACTTCCAAGGCATTTAGAGGGCCATCATGCAGAAGAGCCAGAAGTAGTTAAAGCCCTCAGCTTCCCTTTGAAGTCACAACAAAGAAAAAATCATCTTGAGTTACTGAGGAATAAGGGAAATCATGCCCATAATGTTGATGTTCTCACAAAGCAAGAAGGCATACTCATTCCATACAAACGCCCCACCTATGAGACACCAGCCAGTGCCTATCTTCCCTGTAGTCGATGTTTTGGGTACTTCATTGCAACTGATCTTTGGAAACATCAGAAGACTTGTAAAATGAACACTGAAGGAAAGTCTCTTGGTAAATCATTGAAAGCTCAGTCTGCTTTGTTGTTGCCAATGTCTACTTCTGTTTCTGATGCCTTCAAAGATAAGGTCATCTCTCACATGACGCCAGATGGTGTAAGCCTAGCAGCAAGAAATGATGATCTGATAATCAAACTTGGCATGCACATTCTGGGGAAAGCAGAACATGCCAAGAACCAGTATCAACATGTCAGTCAGAAGATGAGGGAAGTTGGTCGTCTTCTGATGAAAGCAAGGGAGAAGAATCCCTCTATCAGCACATTCAAAGACTGCATCAATCCAAGGTTTTTTGACGATGTAGTAGAAGCTGTGAATGACGTGGCTAGGCTTGATGTTGTAACCGGAAGATACGCAACTCCTTCTCTGGCACTGAAATTAGGTCATTCACTTGGTAAATGTGCTCTTATTGTGAAGGCAGATGCAATAAAAGAGGGAGATGAAGAACTCCAAAAGCAGGCTGAGAACTTTGCAGAACTCTGCAAAATTTGCTGGTCACCAAAGGTATCCAAAGGCGCACTGACTACGCTGTATGAAAGGAAATGGAACAAGCCAAGCATGTTACCTGTGTCAAATGACGTAGCGAAGGTTCATCAGTATGTCTCACATACAATCCAAGACAAGATGAAGGCACTTCAAGAAACAACCCAGAAGAGTGACTATACAATGCTTGCAAAGGCAATTCTTGTCCAGCTGATCTTATTCAACCGGAGGAGGAGTGGAGAGGTGGAACGAATGGAGATTGCGCAGTTCCATAAGGCAAGCAATGATGTAAATGATGATGTCATGCAGGGCCTCTCCCAGTGGGAGCAAAGACTTTGCACCAAATTGTCTCGTGTTGAAATCCGAGGAAAGCGGGGACGAAAAGTCCCAATCCTGTTGTCTGCTTCCATGGTCCAAAGCATCACACTCCTTATCTCAAAGAGAGATGCTGTTGGGGTTTTTCCAAGCAATCCGTATCTGTTTGCAAGGCCGGGATGTTCAACGTCATATCGTGGCTGTGATAGCATCAAGACTTTTGTCGTGAAGTCTGGAGCAGAACACCCTGAATATGTAACTTCGACCAAACTTCGCAAGCATGTGGCAACCCTGTCTCAACTTCTCTGTCTCAAGGATAATGAACTGGATGTACTGGCAACATTCATGGGCCATGACATTCGTGTGCACAGGGAGTACTATCGCCTACCAGAAAACACCTTGCAGACAGCAAAGGTTGCAAAGATTCTGATGCTTCTTGAGAAGGGGGAGGTCAACAGCTTTGCAGGAAAGAATCTAGACGACATTAACGTCAATCTTGAGGGCAAGTATTTTGTTCATTCCAATTGTTCCATACATGCATTGAGCCACCAGATAATTGAAAGAAACAATTCAACATCACTCATAACTACCTGAGACAGTTTATCCATTCCTTTTTCTCAAGAACCTTTTACTCACAAGCTTACTTACAGAAACTTTTGATCACACTACCACTGCATGCTATGTGCCACATGCACAACAATTTCCCCGTAAGGAGTTTTGCACTAGTAGCACATGGCCTCTTCCATTATTAAATAAAGCACCAGAGTGGGGTGAGGGTTTACAAAATATGAAATTAATTTAAATGCATAATAGGATTGGTAAAGGTGACAGAACAGCTGCAGACTGTTTATAATATGATTTTCATAGAATAACAACAAACCCGTAGTGAAATTTCAGTTCATATCATCATCCGAAATTGTAGAAAACAGTAGAAAACACTCACGGTATCAATATCAGGGAGATCAAAACTTGTTGTTATTTTACAAATTTCTGGATCAATGCAGCTGGAAAAATTGTAACGGTATGTTTCTACCAGCACCGTCTTCATACCCTGAAAGTTACTGGTATATGTAAATCTGTGAACATTTCTGTTTGGACGCATGCATGTTACCAATCCTGTCGTGCCTGGCCAGGTTGCATGTATGTGGTGACAAAATCACATCCAAGGATCATTTATAACAGTCACTCACAGAGCACCTCCATTATTTATGGTACGTAGAACATGTAACTGTCGTCAGGTCAGCCCCTCTTGTACTTCCTGTGTACACAGTATTGTCCAATGACCCATAGCAGCTGTTAGATGTCCTACTCTACATAAATAACTTAGCCGCCCTGTGATTCTCTGTACAAATGTATATATCTGATCCTCGGATGTGATTTTGTCCCTACATTATGATATGGAAAAACCAAGACACAACGTGCTTGGGCAGAGGTTTGCTGTCTGAGTGCATTCTAGTTTAAACCATGAATGTCTTATAAATTAAAATGTATCTTGTTTTATTTACAGAACCATGTTCTGATGATGAAGATCAGCAAGCAGATGATAAAGGTAAGCATTTAGAAAATTAATAGTTTTTATTCTTGACAAAAAGTACTGGTTCTTTACTGTATGTAACACCCCCATTGTATGGAGATCATTGTCATTTAAAGGTAATTTCATACTTTGTTTTTTGTCAAAGAAATGCTGATTCATGGGCAAAATTGCAGTGCCCACTTTTTGAGAAAACAGTGAAACTGCCCACAGTATTTTAAAATCTGTTCACAGGATCTTTGATTTTTTTAAAGATAAACATGTTTTTTTGTCAATTGGTTCTACTCTTTTCTGGATAAAATCAGCATTCCAGGCAGAAAAAAATGTAATGTTATCTGACAAGTACCTAGCTCATCAAGCATACAGTTGGTTTTGTTTGGAGTGCAGTATTATATTGCTTGCACTATAACTTAATTACAGTCAATCGTAGGACATTATGATGCATTGCAGCCCTAAATAGGATAGGCCCCCTACAATGGGTTATCCTTCATAAGATGAATTACTATAGATCGCAGGGTTTTGTGAAATCAACCCCTAGTTTTTTTGTGCAGTAGTATAGCATGTGGAACAAACTACTGCGACCCAGATAGAACCAAACTGTGTGCTTGATGCCATATAATTATTGCAAGTCATTGTCCACCAATGCCCACATGAGATGATGATCAGCATTGTGCACTTTTGGTGTTCTATAATTTGAAACTATCATTAACTGGATAATGGTAGATAAGAGTTGAGATAAAAATGTTTAATGTTGGCTGAATACCAAAACTCCTTGTAAATATTGAAGTGTACTGTTCCCATGCCAGTATCTTTCACACATCAGGGGCAGATTTCATGACGCACCAAGACTGATCTCAAGTGTGAATTAATCCTAATTGATATGCAAAGTGTGATGTCACAATACAAATCACAATGGTGAAACTGACAACTCATCTTAAGATTAGTCTTAGCGTTTGGTGAAATCCAGCGCTGGGCATATTGTTTGGTTTCATTTGAGGGCTTTAAATAGCACTGTGTAATGTGCTTTCTATTTCTTCCTTACAGAAAACCATCCAGTGGCTGCAAAGAACATTCCTGGCAATTCTGGCCCCAGAACGTCTGCTGCAACAAGTAAGAAAGACAACTTTAAATGCCCCCTTTTTCAGACAAAAACGTGTGGCCTGTCTTTGTCATGAGTAATGCTGCGGTTTACTACTAACAGAGGATGGAGTATACTGTGTTTAATAAATCGTTTTGCAATTCACAAAAAAAGGTTCTATGCATGGGAAAGTGTATGATGAAGATTCATTAACCATCAACCGACAAAAAACGGGGAGGGGTGGAATGATGCAGTATTATGAACTACATGTGAAACACTTCTGCAGGCCTTTGTTCTCACTCCACATATACATGCTGCAATACTGGATTCTATTTTTTTATTGTGTAGCACGTCATATGATGATATGCAAATGTTTAATTTGCGTATGGTATGCACTGGCCTGAAACCACCTCCCCCACCTCTCAACCCTTCATGCGTACGTAGTTTATGGATGGCTCCAAAGCATTTTGGTTTCATTTGAGTGCTTTAAATAGCACTGTGTAATGTGCTTTCTATTTCTTCCTTGCAGAAAACCATCCAGTGGCTGCAAAGAACCTTCCTGGCAATTCTGGCCCCAGAGCGTCTGCTGCAACAAGTAAGAAAGACAGCTTGAGATTTGTTTTCAATAACATGCAAGTTTTGTAACCTCAGGAATGGCAAGCCTAATGTTGCAACTCATCCTAGCATAATTTAAGACATACCATCTGACTGAAAAAAGGGAAACATACAAATAAAAGATATTATGACATAACAAGTTCTTTTAAAAAAAAAAGGTTGCAAAACTGAACGAACGTTAAATATTAAGATGGTGATAAGCTTTTGCAATGTCCTTTTGTTTAGCAACACAGCTGACTCTGCCAAGTTAGTGTGAAGGTCTTATGTTCCTTAAAAAAAAAAATTTATGTATGATTTGACGTATTTGTGACACATCCATACAGCAGTTTCTAAGAATAATTTGATGTTTCCTACAGGCAGTAGAGTGTCTATTATTGATGTTGTAAGATCAGAGAAATTGTTGAAGTAAATTCTTTCTTCTCTTTGTACCAGACAGCACCCCCTGCCTTGTTTAATTACTTGTCTTGCTTTTCGTTTTAGGGAAGAAAACATGGACAACAGAGGAAAAAGAGGCTGTTGATGAGTTCTTTGCTGGGCATATTCGCCGCAAAAAAGTTCCACAGAAGAATGAATGTGTATCTGCACAAAGAAGGTTCCCCTTCCTTCAGGCAACCGAGTGGACAAAAATCAAATTCAGGGTTGCCAACCTAATTAAAAAAAACAAGGGTCCTGAATAGTCTTTCTGGGATTTTGTGTTTTGTGTGTGTGCACCATCAACTTTTGAGCTGTGTTGTAGCTTCAGTGAATCATACATAAATCACAATGGCACTTAGCTTAAATCTCTGGTATAGCCAGACTCTTGGCAGAGTTTAGCAAACTTAGATCTCAATCCCCAGTCAGCATGTCTGCTCCATATTTTGTTTATGTGGAATATCATTCAGCTAAGCAGATAACTTAAGTTTTACTTGTCTGGCTGAATGACATCCCACAAAGGCAGAATATGGAGAAAACAGGCTGTCTGGGGAATGAGGTGTAGATTTGCTAATTACACTGCCAAGAACCTGGCCCTACCAGAGATTAAACTCTGGTTATGAGTATTACCATGCGATATGGTTCTCTAATAGTATTACATTTTGGAAAAGGCTAAAAGATAGCTTGTTTTATTGTAAAGAATACATGCAGTGATCAGTTGTGACTTAAATTTTATAGTTTTTTTTAATAAGGTTGCTATACAGTGTGTCCCCCAAAAAACGATACCCATTTCTAAAGATTATGAAAGGAAATTGCATGTATTCAGCTATTTGATTTTTATTCTCTTGCATTCAATATCTCCCTGGGCATATTCTGACCCAATTTCAATGCAGTCTATTCATGCATCACCGAGCAATATACTGATGATTGTCTGGAAAAAGTACATTTTGCTGCCATTACAAATGAGTGACAATGGTGGTTATCCTAGCTGTGATCTGTGTTGAGTGAACACAACTATAAGAATACTAAGATAACCAACATTGTCACTCCATTGTAATGGCAGCAAACTTGGACTTTTCCAGACAATCAGTGATTGCTCAGTGATGCATGAATGGATTGCAATGAAATTTCGTCAGAACGCCCTGGGAGATACTGAATGCAATAGAGTAAAAATGATATAGCTGCAAACATACAATTTCTTTTCATATTTTTGTTTAAATGGGTATCGTTTTTTTGGGGACACACTGTATACTTTAAGCTCGTTAATGGTTTTCATTTAATACCTTGCCTTGTGGTTTCAACGAAGAAAAAAGAAGACTACCTGAGCACAGTATTAAGGCTTTTTGTTTGAATCTACTGTAATAACTTCCGAGTTATTACACTTATTGTTCAGCGTTTTGCAATATGGTGCAAAATAGCTTGTAAAATTATATCATGATTTTGAAGAACCTATATTTTAATTTAGATTGACAATATTAATATCTGATCTTGCCATGATTCACTGCATTGACAGTTATATGTAACCATAATGTGATTATGACAAAACTACTTTATTGCAGCTGAATGACATCCCACAAAGGCAGAATATGGAGAAAACAGGCTGTCTGGGGAATGAGGTGTAGATTTGCTAATTACACTGCCAAGAACCTGGCCCTACCAGAGATTAAACTCTGGTTATGAGTATTACCATGCGATATGGTTCTCTAATATTATTACATTTTGGAGAAGGCTAAAAGATAGCTTGTTTCATTGTAAAGAATACATGCAGTGATCAGTTGTGACTTATTTTTTTTTTTTTTTAGTTTTCGTAAGGTTGCTATAGTTTCAGCTTATTAATGGGTTTTAATAATAGTTTTGGGTGCTACATTTCCCGTGTTTGTTATACTTGCAACAAACTACTTTACTGTCATCAGTTTTTCCAGACAATTTTGTGTATTAAATGTAATTAGTACATGTGTTGTCCTCATAAATGCTGCACGCCTTGAAAAAGAAAAATCACCCACAATGCAATGAAAAACATGGCGGCCGAACGTCCGAAAAATCATGCCTTGTCTAATGAAATGCATTATAGGTCAGCAGGATTTCCCCTCGCCAGATATCAATGTAATCTTAATCTGGGAGACTTCAGAAATGTTGAGGAACAGTCATCTATTAATGTTCATTGTGGTGAAAGTGCCTCTAATCTTGGTGGTTTCGTCGAAGAACAAACGACGTTAAACGTTAGTCGTCAACCTGATCGTCAACGATCTGGCATTGCTACATCATGTTTATCTGGGAGTAGCTCAAATCACGGAGGTTTCGGGTTCACTCGTAGACCAACTTACCCTCCAGCTGGTCACCATTCGGGTGAAGGTAATGATCATTCATCGGCTGTTTTAGTATGGTTTCTGTAAAGTTAGCTGTAATAATAACCACACTGATCATGGAAGTCCAGAGGGAACGCGGGTGCGTATCACACCGATTGATAGTCACACTGATAATGTTAATGAACATTTATCATATTTTCATGGTTTCTCTAAAGTCACGTGTATTAACCACACTGACCGTGGACGTCCTGAGGGAACGCGGCGGGTGCGTATCAGACCGATTGATAGTCCGACTGGCCATCAGAGCTGTGATGATATGAAGACCACTATTGTTCGAATCCAAGAACCGAACATTTCCGCTCGTCTTGACGACATTAATAGGAGTTTACGTTGTCAGAGAACGGCAACAATTGCACTGTGTGTATGGATGGTAGGAACTTTCATTGTCTACCTTGCCTTGTGGTTTCAATGAGAAAAATTATGACTGACCGAGCGCAGTAAAGCTTTTTGTTTTAATATACTGCAATAACTTTCGCGTTGTTTACATTGGAGTTGTTTACTTAAGTGTTCAGCGTTTTTGCATAATGGTGCAAAATAGTTTGTAAAATTATATCATGATTTTGAAGAACCTATTTTTTAATTTAGATGACAATTTTAATACCTGATCTTGCCATGATTCACTGCATTGACAGTTATATGTAACCATAATGTGATTATGACAAAACTACTTTATTGCAGCTGAATGACATCCCACAAAGGCAGAATATGGAGAAAACAGGCTGTCTGGGGAATGAGGTGTAGATTTGCTAATTACACTGCCAAGAACCTGGCCCTACCAGAGATTAAACTCTGGTTATGAGTATTACCATGCGATGGTTCTCTATATTATTACATTTTGGGGAAGGCTAAAAGATAGCTTGTTTCATTGTAAAGAATACATGCAGTGATCAGTTGTGACTTAAATTTTATAGTTTTTTCGAATAAGGTTGCTATACAGTGTGTCCCCCCCCCCAAAAAAAAAAAAATAATAATAATAATAATACCCATTTTCTAAAGATTATGAAAGGAAATTGTATGTTTTCAGCTATTTGATTTTTAGTCAATTGCATTCAATATCTCCCAGGCCATGTTCTGACCCAATTTCAATGCAATCCATTCATGCATCACCGAGCAATTACTGATTGTCTGGAAAAATATATTTTGCTGCCATTACAAATGAGCGACAATAGTGGTTATCCTAGCTGTGATCTGTATAGAGTGAATGTGGGCGGCCACATTAATTATTGAGGGGAGATTTACAGATCACAACTATAAGAATACTAAGATAACCAACATTGTCGCTCCATTGTAATGGCAGCAAACTTGGACTTTTCCAGACAATCAGTGATTGCTCAGTGATGCATGAATGGATTGCAATGAAATTTCGTCAGAACGCCCTGGGAGATACTGAATGCAATAGAGTAAAAATGATATAGCTGCAAACATACAATTTCTTTTCATATTTTTGTTTAAATGGGTATCGTTTTTTTGGGGACACACTGTATACTTTAAGCTCGTTAATGGTTTTCATTTAATACCTTGCCTTGTGGTTTCAACGAAGAAAAAAGAAGACTACCTGAGCACAGTATTAAGGCTTTTTGTTTGAATCTACTGTAATAACTTCCGAGTTATTACACTTATTGTTCAGCGTTTTGCAATATGGTGCAAAATAGTTTGTAAAATTATATCATGATTTTGAAGAACCTATATTTTAATTTAGATGACAATATTAATATCTGATCTTGCCATGATTCACTGCATTGACAGTTATATGTAACCATAATGTGATTATGACAAAACTACTTTATTGCAGCTGAATGACATCCCACAAAGGCAGAATATGGAGAAAACAGGCTGTCTGGGGAATGAGGTGTAGATTTGCTAATTACACTGCCAAGAACCTGGCCCTACCAGAGATTAAACTCTGGTTATGAGTATTACCATGCGATATGGTTCTCTAATATTATTACATTTTTGAGAAGGCTAAAAGATAGCTTGTTTCATTGTAGAGAATACATGCAGTGATCAGAGGCCAATTTCATAGAGCTGCTTAAGCATGAAAATTCTTCGTTGATCAAACAGGATTACCAACCAAACTTTCATGTAATGTTTACTGCTTTTTTGTTTGTATTCGGCCATTGTTTGCAGAGCATAACATTCACAAGGAGTTTTGGCTGGTAAACTGATTTTATTAAGCAAAGTTTTTGGTGCTTAAGCAAATTTTGGTGCTTAAGCAGCTCTATAAAATTGACCCCAGTTGCGATAGTGCTTTGCATAATGGTGCAAAATAGTTTGAAAAATGATATCGTGATCTTGAATTACCGAGTTGTGGTGCCAATTTCACTAACGCTTTGCAATCATCGCTAAAGCCCAAATCCATCGCTACACGGAAAATTGCTACGCAAAGTAGCGATCGATTTCCCGTTTAGCGATGGATTTGGCCTTTAGCGATGATCGCAAAGCTTTTGTGAAATCGACCCCATAGAAATTTGAATACCTGATTAATTGTTACCTTGATCATTATTTGCTGCTTTGGCAAGTTAGTGTTAAGAGTTTTGAGTTAATAAAACTTGTCTTGATCTTCAATTACTGAGTTCAGATATATGAGTACCCGATTTTACCTTTATTATTTGTTTTGCTTTGATAATTTTATGTGACCGATCAAGATGGGCCAAGATCAATATTTAATAGGAGTTTGAAATGCAAAGTTAAGTTAATACATAAATTGGAAGCTTTGGCCTTTCCAGATCCGATTTCGGCTGTTTCCATCAATCAGTTTGTATCATAACAGGTAAGGAGAAAACCAAATCGTAATCTTAATTTGTGCACATTGTAAAAGCTATAATTCTGTTTGTTCGAGCTCACATCATTGAGGTTGCAGAAGCGTGCAATTATCCGGCCTTGGAAAATGTAAACCCAGAAGATTGTGTAAACAATTTATGTGGTAGTAAGTAATATTTGTATACAATATTTTGGATGCATTGATACATGTTGGCTAGGCTACCTGAACTACTGTCACAAAATATGCAAATGCGTTACTTTAAATTACGTTACAAATAACATTCCATATTGATTTTTAATAATGATATTTAGATTATAGATTCTTCCATGCAGTTAAACACTTATGAATCCTCGCAAAATTTGTAAGACCTGTCTGCGCCCATTCTGTGTTAGACAATAATCGTCATCCTCACAAAGACGGTACAACTTGCCACAGTTTAACCTAACTTAAATCCTCGGAAAAACTGTAAGACCTGTCTACGCCCATTCTGTGTTACACAATATCGTCATCCTCACAAAGACGGTACAACTTGCCACAGTTTAAACTATTTTAAATCCTCGGAAAAACTGTAAGACCTGTCTACGCCCATTCTGTGTTAGACAATATCGTCATCCTCACAAAGACGGTACAACTTGCCACAGTTTAAACTAACTTGAATCCTCGGAAAAACTGTAAGACCTGTCTACGCCCATTCTGTGTTACACAATATCGTCATCCTCACAAAGACGGTACACCTTGCCACAGTTTAACCTAACTTAAATCCTCGGAAAAACTGTAAGACCTGTCTACGCCCATTCTGTGTTACACAATATCGTCATCCTCACAAAGACGGTACAACTTGCCACAGTTTAACCTAACTTAAATCCTCGGAAAAACTGTAAGACCTGTCTACGCCCATTCTGTGTTACACAATATCGTCATCCTCACAAAGACGGTACACCTTGCCACAGTTTAACCTATTTTGAATCCTCGGAAAAACTGTAAGACCTGTCTGCGCCCATTCTGTGTTAAACAATAATCGTCATCCTCACAAAGACGGTACAACTTGCCACAGTTTAACCTAACTTGAATCCTCGGAAAAACTGTAAGACCTGTCTGAGCCCATTCTGTGTTACACAATATCGTCATCCTCATAAAGACGGTACAACTTGCCGTAACACAGTGTAATATGAATCCTCGCAAAAACCGTAAGACATGTCTGCGCCCATCCAAAGCTGTATCGTATGGTTTGAATCCTCGCTCGCATAGCCTAGCTTGAAATGTCCTCGGTCAAATAGAATTGGTCACAAACGTTGGAACTTGTTCAGTGATTAAACGTGCCGACAATCAGGAAATTTCAGTTCTTAGTATAAGTGAGTCTTGTTCAGTTAGTAAAAATATGCTTCATTTGTACATGATTTGTAGGTGTCCTCTAAAGGAGGCATTACGTCAGTGTCCTCGATCATAATGCAATTCACGTATGGGTGCGCGTGCATGTGCACTACGTGTGTGAGTCAATGTTTGTCTGACATCCGGGGATTTTGTGACGTCATTAGTGCGGAGCGCTATTGGTCATATTTTCGCCAATTTCAATATCCTTAAATTCTACACAATTGACCCACTGTCACGCGACATGCGTGCTCAGGTCATCCGGACAGCAGTTGAGCTCGTTACACCGGCTCTTATGCCAACTGAATTAATCCCGCCCAATGTTGGCATGGTTCAGAATTGTCAATTACCTTTCTTGTGTTTTCAAATCAATTCATTTCAAAGTTGGTATTTGTTAAAAACAAGTCCGAAGGCCAGAGCCGAATTCTCCATGCTAACACTTGGATGAAGCTCTCTTTCGACTCAAGCCCTTATAAATGGCATAATGGCTCCGATGTGGCATGGTCTGTAGAGTATATTATTGTCATCAACTATTATAAGGGCCTATACCCATTGGGCCTCCATTAGTTTGTACCACTAACTTTTTGCATAGCATTACAGGTCAAGTTCTGTGATGACTCCATTGTGGATACGAAGGCCAGCGATTATAATCAACTCAATTCAAATTTCAATGGAGAATATGGTCGGTTTGTGTTCCCGTGCAGTCATTCGTTTTCCTTGCCCCCACCCAATGCGCACTCACAAGCATTCATTATGTAGTGCTCGTCCACATCGGTGAAGGGCAAGCCTAATTTGCATATTATCTACTAAAATCATTAATATTCATAATTTCAAAATTATGTATACTGTACCCAATGCAAATTAGACGTGTACAGTACAGCATGGAAGTATAAAACTCTCAATGAGTACAGTGACAGTAGTGACGATCGCACTGCATGCGTGCAGTGAAAGAGACAACAACATGGCCGTGTGCAATCATCTCAGGCTTAACTCCAGTCTTGCTGTTTGATCAAGTTGACGTAAGTTCACAACCACACGTGTGATGATCGAGTCTAGTGGTTATCATTTTGTTGTTCTGGCTTATAAATTGCGACTGAACCTAGATATCTTTTCAGTGTTTACATTGCGTTTGCGGGCGTTTACGAAACAGGGCTTATGCTCAGGCTCACACTCCGGCTCTGACATCCATGGCTGAAAATATAGGTTCTGGTGGTTTTTCATTGAAGCTGAAGCTCTGTTTTCCTTTTCAAACCAGAGAATCTACTTCAGAACCGCATCCAAATGTCTATATTTTGATACAATTTATTTCAGAATGGCTTCACAAAATGGAGCCGGAGCCTGAGACGGAGTCTGAGGCCCTTTTCCAAACCTCGGCTCCGGCTCAAGCGCTGTCATCCATATGCTGAAAATGTAGGTTGTGGCTTTTCATTGAAGCTGAAGCTCTGTTTTCTTGTTCAAAATAGAGTATCTACTTCCAAACCGTAACCAAAAGTCTCTATTTTGATACCTGTTATTCAAAAATGGAGTCACGAAATGGAGCCGAAGCCGGAGCCTGAGCCGGAGCCGAGGTTTGGAAAAGGCCCTTAGCCTCCGTTTCGTAAACGCCCATTATGACTGATCAACTACACCACATAGAGCAAATTGCATCTCCGTTGTCACAGTGATCAGGCCACAAGTTCCCAGGCCCACGTCACCATAGGATGGAGTGACTCAATAAAACATGAATTATTCATTATGCGTATGCGCGCGCTGCCTTCAATCAGCAGTTGAACAAAGTTAACCGCCATTGTTGTATGGCGTGAATGTAAAATGGTACCTAACAAAGCTATATTATCACTATCAGTTTCAGTCATAATTATATCATTGAGCTTTAAAACAGACGGTTGATGCACATGTAGAGTATAATAGTCAATTTCATATTGTACTGCAAATCGAATAATATAAACTTATGAATTTCTTTTAAAGCCATTTTTCCGTGTATTAACTTACTTTTTATGTAATAATATTACATAAAATCATAATTAGTTGAATAATGCAGGTAAAGAAACGCATAACACAATGTTTGGTATTTCTAGATAGTTGACATTTGTTGGCATGAATGATACTGGCTATCGGTTGCGCCACCACAACACAAAGAAATATCACCAGGCAAGCGTGATCAAAACACGGTTATATATGACGTCATTATATATACCACGTGTTTTTCAAGACATGCCTGATATAAGTTTCTAACGATACTTTTTGTGGTTTAAACTGACCTAATTATGACGTAATTTTTGACGTTAGAAATTGACCACTTTGTACGACTAAAATGCGACTGAACATTCACGATATTTCACTGACCAATATTATGTTTTTTTTATTCTATTCAATAGGACATGATTTCCAATTCTGTATAGAGAATACATCACAATTAAAGAGTATGTTGAAGTTAAAGAAAAGCAAAATAAATGATAATAATTATTAAAGGTAGTATCATACTTTGGTTTTTGTCAAAGAAATACAGATTCATGGGCAAAAAATATCAAGACAGATACAGTAATAGACATCTGTGAAAATGTCAGTCCCATACGGTGCCCACTTTTTGAGAAAACAGTGAAAAACGGCCACAGTATTTCTTAAGTCTTTTCTCTTTTATTTTTGATCTTTTAAAAGATCAAAAAGATTTTCGGTCGTTGTTTTACTAATTTCTGGATAAATACACCATTTCAGGCGGAAAAATGAACGGTATGTTTCTACCACCACCATTCATACCCTGTAAGTTAAAAGTAAATCTGTCAACATTTCTGTTTTGGTGTCTTACCAAAGTATGATACTACCTTTAAGGCAGACCATGGGGGCACATTCAGAAGCCGTGGCTTGTAATGACCATTGATATACAAATATACAAATATACACAAATCTAAATGACAGTTTCCTTCGAGAGAGAGTTATACAAATAAAAGAAAAAATCCTGACCCATGATCTGCTCTCCAATGTAGATATAAGCTTAACCTGCTTTGTTTGATTGATAGTGACTCCCAGATTCTACTGTGGCATCTTATGTTGATATGAAGGCTCTGTTTAGTATTCCCATACGAAACACGCTATTTCCATAACTTCACTACCAACGTACATGTGTGGGTTGCAATCGTTGACTAGGACTTAACACCATACGTCAGCTAGATATGCAACACAAAGAGCATGCAGCTAGTATTAAGAATGTAGAATACAATAGGGCAACCTTCAGGGAACTATAGCAGAGCAATGCGTGAGTACACTACCTCCATGGAGTAAGGACATCATCATTTGAAATTGAAGGATGGGTTAAAAGGGACAAGGATGATTGGGAACACAAATAAACCAGATATCAGCTCTTAACATTGTATTTCGTTGCGGCCTTTATACTCACAATGGAGCCGTCACAGAAGCAGGAACCTGTTGGCAGTATAAACCAATAAACACGTATTCCCTTTTAGGTAAAACACTGTACGCCATAACAAATAGTTCAATGAACATTTTGCTCTCGACCGGCCATGGTCACGGGGCTAATTATTCGATTTGCTTCATCCCACTGTTACATGGAGTATGCATAGGCCTAATCTTAAATCAGTTCAACCTCGAATATACGAATATTAGAGGATTCACATCGAAAAAGACTTCAGCTCAAAAAGTCACTGCTCAATATGGCGACCATTTCACTGCGTTCCATGAATTCTCGACTGGATCTACTCGCTTCGTGCGTAAACCTGATGAAAAGCATCTGGCCTCATTGTAGAGCGGATAGATTGCATCGACTCGCTGTCGAGGAGACAACCGGACCACCTTGCTCTTTGATTCTTATCCAACATGGAGAGAATGTCCCAGATAAAGTCATCGGGCACGTTCGCTTGGTACCAGTAACCAAACCTGACACACCTAAGAGTGTATACATTGAGGCGGTGTGTGTGGAGAAATCAATGCAAGGTATGGGTTACGGCAAGGAAGTCATGCATTTCGCACAGAGATATGCTGCTATGATACTGGGCATCCGACAGATTCACATGATGTGCTTAGAGTCGGAGAAAGGTTTCTACGAGGGCTTGTCTTACAAGGAGTACTATGGGCCCAGGTTCGAAACTGTCGGTGCCAATCTGCTCAGGTCATCCAACAAAGGGTACAGCTGGGATGGGAATCATCCACAACCTGGTTGGGAGACGGTGTATGATGGAGGTCCTATTCTGTCAGAAGAAGCTATACGAGCTTTGGGTAGCATTCCTATGATGAAGGATCTACAGTCCTATGTCCAGGTGGAGAGACATATTCAACAGCCCGGTTTGATACAAAACCTTCATAAATTTCGGATTGGAAAATGAGAATAATAACAATCATCCAATTAAACCAAGGAGTTTTGCTTATCATGCTTTGGTAAGAAGCCAAAACAGACATGTTAACAGATTTACCTATAACTTGCAGGGTGTGAAGATGGTGATGGTAGAAACATACCGATAAGATTGTTCCGCCTGAAATGGTGTATTTATCCAGAAATTAGTAAAACAACGACCGAAAATCTTTTTGATCTTTTAAAAGATCAATTATAAAAGAGACTTAAGAAATACTATGGCTGTTTTTCACTGTTTCTCAAAAAGGAGGCACCGTATGGGACTGAAATTTTCACAGATGACTGTTACTGTATCTGTCTTGATATTTTTGCCCATGAATCTGTATTTCTTTGATACTAAACCTAACTATGACATACAACCTTTAACTGAGTCGCAATCATGAAGAAGATGAGCCTGAACAACTTATCGAGGGACGTGTAATGACTAGTATGGCTTTTGGGCACAACCTCCAATTCTTCGTGTACAAAACAGAAGATTGTTTTGTAGAGATTTTTCTCAAATTCATAAGGCATAAAAATATGGCAAACAATCTAAATACACGTGCGAAAAATGATTTGAAAATGCACCGAAATTAATGACAAGGTTAAAGGGTGCCCTTTCTCCCTCCATTTTACTAATGTAAATAATAATGTTGGTCTGCGAATGAAAGGGGTGGGGAGGCGGGGTTACAACCCCCCCCCCCCTTTGACAACTCCCCTCTATATCCACCACTGCTTTTGAAATTTAGTTCGTCATCTGTCAGTGTATAATATTATAATTATTTAATATTCAACGACAACAACGGGTTCATATGGACTCATTGACGTTGAGTAATTTCTGATTAAATATATTTTTTAATTGTATGTGTTATATTTAAAAGAAATAATTAAACATTCGATGCTTAGTTATCATTAGAAGGCCCATATTTTAATGTTTGTGTTACTAGATGGAATATGAATTAAAATGATTCAAAATGATTTATCCGTGAGACCGTGCAAGTATTGGGAATAGCATAAGCTTACATGAAAAGGCAGACAGTGAACCTTTTAGAAAACTTTTATGACTTTAAGTCATAATACTTAGTTCACTTCATGATTCTCTTGATTCTTTCTTTCAAAAGAGAGAAAATTGACTATGCAAAAGGAGTAACGATTCGACTGCCTGGTATTGGCTTTGGCCCTCTCTCCATGAATATATGATAAACAACTGCATCACTGTTTATAAAGAGTTTGCAATAATGACAACGATCTTCGGTACTCTTTTGGTGGAGGCATAATGTCCCCATGTTTGATTTTTGTTTTGCCTCGCGTGGAAAAAAACTCACCGTCTGCGGTGACTTGAGCTATACGTTAAAAAAGGGCAACTGGCCAATGAAAGCGCTCGCTCTGTAACATGTGACTCCCAAAATGGCGACGCCCATTAATTCATCATATCCAACAGCGAAAGGACCGCCAATTACAGGAATGGGAATAAAAAATAAATGGCCGAAATGAACAAATCACGAATATGAAAATGTATAAACGGCTAAAACAAAAACTGGGTACTTTGGTACACAAAATGAATTATAATAGCCTAGTGGCATCAAGAACAGCAAACTGAAACATTAGTTTAAAGATAAAAGCAAAATTTAAATAACACACATGTACCGATTGCTGCTGATCTTATCGCTTGCGCGGAGAAATCCGTAAACGCAAGTACGTGATTCAGTGAAGGTTGGGGAAGGGTGTTTATACAAACCTCTTGCGTGAATTCAATACAGACTGGTGAAAATAAAGTAGACAATCTCATTTACTGATGAAACTGATTTCTTGTGAACACTTTGCTTAAAGGGTTTGTACAACGTTGGTAAAGGTGAAAGAACAGCACTCACACAGTTTGTCTTATCAAGCATGTACATGAAATACATGTAATAAGCCTGTGACGATTTGAGCTCAATCGGAAATCTGAGTGCCGAGAAAATAGCGAAAACCCGACTCAATTGTTCTTGTAAAGCTTAAGTGAAGCTTTTTATTCAGCATATTTAAACGCATAAATTACCATTTAGTTAATCAAAGCTTGATAGATATATCGTAAGAAGTCATGGTTGGTAAAGTTTGAGATACTAGTTGGGTTGTGAATTGAAATAATTTAAAATGTTCAAGGAGTAATATATACCTGGAAAGACAAACAATGAGTTATACATTTATACAAGCTCGTCGTAAGTTTTAAATTGACTTTAATTGCTTTAAGCCATGAATATATCTACTAAGGTTACTTGGTGTTTTTCTTATTCTTTCATTAAAAAGAGACAAAAAGTTATCCACCTCGATTGTGACGACTCTCTTTTTCTTTACTTTACAAAAAGTGAAACTGATGAAAATTGTGGGTAGCCGTGTCAGTCTATTGAAATGATAAAGACAATTAAAACAACATAATCCTTCATATTAACAACTGCTTCATTATATAGACTATAATGGAGATCAATGGTCATGACCTAGTCTGGTTCCCAGACCAGGATTCTCCGACTATTCTCTGTCAATGGGAGACTTTGGAGAACCGGTCTTGAGTCAACAACGCACGCGCAAACCATGCCTGTGCAATTGTGAGCATGCACTCGTTGTCATTTGCACGTGCGTGGGGGTGCTCTTGTATTGCCTAACTTTAGAGGACCGAAACCTGAAAACACACCAATTCTCCGAGGACGAAATTGTCTACCGAGGACAAAACACTCGTCCTCGAAAGTAAAATTGCCGCCAGTGAAGAAAGCATGCCGGAAAATCACCTTTTATCGTTTTTCCGAGGTCGTCCTCGAAAGCGCGATGAAATGTGAATTTAGCGTGGGCCACTGAACACAATTCCATTACATGACAAACACGAGTCCACAAACACACATCGCGTCGGGAACCAGCCGTGCTTGATTGCGTTACGTGTAGTACATCAAATATGCAGGGCACCAGTTTTAGTCGGGCGCTTGCTAAGTATATCGATATCAAGGAAATAGGCCTGGAGGAGCTGTGTAACCAGTTCTGGCCATGCGTTGATTCCGCGCTAAATAAATCCATGCCGTGGTAGCGCTCCGAGGATTGGGAATTAAAAGTAGGCTATACATCGCAGCAAACTGGAACATGTATCAGTAAGTACATTATTCATTAAATCCTCACCTTTTAGTCTAGTTTTACTGATGATGTCGGCCAATTATATCCGTTTTCGACCGTTAATAAATAGTGTACGTGTAACGTTAGGCGGTTTAGGTCTAACTTAGGCTACCACTCATGGTAGTTATACCATGGAGGTAGATATTTCTACCTCCATGGTTATACTAGGCCTAGTAGTAGTAGTAGACCCAGTAACTGGGGCGCTGAACTCCCTTTTTGACTTTTGGGGTTGACGGTCGGTCTAGCGCCCCAGTGATTTATATTGGTTGAGATGTGTCGTACACAGGAAAAACTAAATTTCACGGCACTTGCGCCGAAAATGTCCCCAAATTACACCAAAAACATCACAAACAGAATTGAAACTCGCTCCATTGCTTCTACGAAAGTCAAAGATGAAATACAGCATATTAATTTGTACTCACGATCATTCCTTTTGATGAAAATCGACCTTTTCTGACGAATGTCCAGACGAGAACGTCAAAAACGGAATTTATTTTGTGTGGCTCTGCTCCACACAAAATGGCGGTCCTACGTCATGCATGAATATTAATTTTGGTAATTTCCATACTATGCGGACGTGTCGATACGTAGATCACTTTGCCTCGGCAAAATTCCCGGCCCCATAACAACAGTGCCGTTTGTGACAAGCGCCGCGCTGATTGGTCAATGCGCAAAGGCAGTGCTCGTGACGTCACAGAAACCATGTGCTGGTGCTGGCCCAACTCGTTACGCACGCACGCAGGGCCGTTGCAGACACGTACGGAGCACGCATTACGCGATGTGCCTATTCAAGCACACACGGTGTACGACTACGAAACAACCAACGGTCGGCCGTACGACAACTCGGGCGACCATGCACAACCAACAGACCCAACACATGATGCTATGAATATTCAACGACCTACAATCACGCTCAGATGGTGGCGCAGTTTCGCGGTAAAATGGCAACAAAAGCTGACCAAAGTTCAAATA